>JAOXJP010114002.1:0-14036 GCA_025762735.1 Platanus orientalis
TCGTATCTTATGGACTCATTATGATGATGATAACAAAGCCAAGCATGTTTAAGCAAACAATTTCATGTCATAAAATGAAAAATAAATTAGTGCTTTACAATCTATATGTACACATATTTGATACAAAGAATACAAGTAAAAGACAATAAGAATACTTGATGAAAATGAAATAGAAATGGTATATTCAAAGATTAAACAGTGAATCCCCAGCAGAGTTGCCATTCTGTGGATATTGCAAAAAGGATCCGCGACCCACTTCGGGGTGTTTGTTCGGAGTCGCCACCAACTCGGGGTTTTTTACAAGCGGGGTTGGGTGCCTGCTTCCTTTCTAGGGGAAAGGAGGATACGGGCTTTTTGGGGCCTAGGCTAGGCATTCGGGCCTAGGGGTTTGACACTCTTTTGGTCTGATTTATAGGGATTTTGGGTAAGTTGTTTGGTTGCAATTGGGGAAGGTGTTAGGCACCTCAATTACCCAACTTTTTAGAGTGGCTCCTCTGACCTAACCATTTCATTTTATTTTCACTAAGCAGTGAAATAAAAATATGGGAATTTTAGCTGGGTTTTTGTCAGTACGCCTGATATCAGAGTAGTACACCTGATCATTGGTATGCTTGATCTCTCACAGAGTGGAGATCAGGCGTACTGACCTAATTAGACCTTTTAGGGTCTTATTGATATGTCAGCAAGCTGGGGCTCTTATTGGGGAATTTTGGAAGAGTTATGGGACTATCAAAGGGCTGATGTGGGCTAAAGGGTAATTTTGGTTTTTTCTGCTTTGGCATGCCTGAAACTCAGGTACGCCTGACTCTCATAGAATGGGAGATCAGGCATAGTGTTAATTTCCCAGAAAAATAGTGACTATTTTATGGGTTTTTGGGCAGCTTTTCAGGGTCCTATGACCTTGGGCCTTTTGGGGGAGGTGAGTGACATCCCTAGGAGGGTTCACAAAAATCCATAGCCCCTCGAGAAGGGTGGGACCCACTTTTAGAATTTTTCAAAATGAAAAACACTGTGCACATAGCACAAATTTCTCAGCAACGTCTGGGTTGTGGGATCCATATCTCGACATCCAGAGATCAGGTGGGTCCCAAGTTTTACCGTGAAATCAAGGGATGAGTTGTGAGTTTTCATATAAAATTTTAGGCTGAGATTCATTAAGCATAGGGAGTTATAGCCCAAACAAGATGAACTACTATCACAGTTTAAAATTTAGACAGCATGTTATACATCAAATTAAAAAATGCATTAAAAATAGCTAGAATTAGAGAATGAGCTTAAAAAAAATTAATTACACAGATATGACAATTAACTTAACAGTGGAATAAAATGCTCAACTGAAATCTTTTTTCAAATAGGGTAAAAAAATTGTGCACACAAGTTGGCTCTATAAAATAATGCTTCAGCACACTATTTTAATGGAGGAAGTGGGGTCCATTCTTGGAACTTTTCCCCACTTTCTGTGGTTCATTTTAGACATGAAGGTATGCATAGGGGTTAGTGACATCTAATGTAAGTCACTGACCCCACTAACATATAGAAATGAAATGAAAAGGGCTATGTTAACATGCATCATATAAAAAACAATAAAAGGGGGAGACAGATTGTGCTGACGTCTTGGATAATTGCTCGATCAAGAATAGGTGAGACTTTTGAATAGCTACTTTGAAAATCTCATTTCCTCTCATTTCCTCTTGCTCTTTAGTTTTCTTTTATACCTTTATCCCAACTTCCTCTTCTATCACTTTCTCTTTTCCTTTCCCCTCTGGATGCAGATATGTGACTGGTTTGGAGACTCTACCTAACCTAGTGATGAAAGTTGTGAGTTCCACCAACTCGTCCTATGTCAATTCAGGATCTGCCACTTCCCCGACTAGATAGCCTAATGGGACACGGTTTAGCAAATATTGTATTCTTGTGGGTGGGGGAATGTTAATGACTTGGTAAGGGGATGAAAGGTTGGTGAGTTGTGCACATAGTGATGGTGGTGGGATGATATGAGGGGATAAAGATGGGTCGTAGGTTGTTGAGCCTTCTCCATACATATCTACGTTAGGAGGAAGAATTATTACTAGACTATCTGGGGTCATAGCCCATATATGTGTGAGCAGATGCTCATACATGAGAGGGAATAGGTGCGGAGGAGTATCCATTCAGGGTGGATACTTTGTTAGTGTCAAGTAAGAAAATGATCTTCTTGAATTATGAAATCTTGGTGATGAAGCTAGAGGGCTTGAGCTGGGTGCTGGTGAGACTGATCATATTGACCCCTTTAGGTGGTTGATGGTTAGGAGTGGATTCTAGATGATGTTTGAATTTGGTGGATGATTTGTGGGTGTAGGGTCAAATGATACCTTACCTTCCTCGATCAAGTCTTCTATGTCATGTTTTAGACAAAAGCACTTGTCGATGGTGTGCCCCGAAGATTGGTGGTATTCATAGTGTTCCGCTAGATTGTAGCGGTAAGGCAGAGGGTTAGGTGGAGGTCTCGGATCAATCAACTGTAGCAACCTCTTTTTAACAAGGTACTCCATTATGTATTTGTAGGAATATGGCAATGGGGTGAATTTCCTCTTCTTCTTCTTTTCTCCGGGCGCACCCAGGTATCTTGGCTAGTAAAACTGTTGTGTTTGGGGTGGAATATTATTCATGGATGTAGGGTAGCTTTAAGTCACTTGCGACTGAGGCAAAACATGATAGTTGTTTTGACTATGCCGAGGGATCTCAATGGCTTGAACCAAATTAGATTCTAGTATGGTGACAGCCACCTTCTTTGGAGTGATTCTAATGGAATTGGTGAGGGCGAGAGGTGCATTATGTACTAAACCTGCTCTTATGACCAACTCTTCCTTTACGGCTTTATCGATGACCTTAACAAAGTTGCTAAATGAGGTGATCAAGAGCAGCAGTTGGTAGGTGGGACCCAACGTTCTCAGAAAGGTAGATATCATGTCCTCCTCGAACATAGGGTGTTTCATGTTCAAGGTTCTCAATCTCTACCTATAAGCAAAATCCTTGATATTCTCTCCTGTGACAGGTCTCATTCCTTCTACCTCTTTCCTGGTTGATAGCATCTCAAGGTTGAATCTATAGTGGTTAAGGAATGACTGTGTTAGGGCCCTCCATGTGCTGATGTTGCTCTTTTTTTGGCTTGCCAGCCATTTCCCTGCATTCTTCTTTAAACTCTGGCCAAACATTTGCACTAAGATACGCTCATCATGTCCCCACTGGAACATAGCATTGCAGTACATATGAAGGTGCATTCTAGGGTAGGTGGTACCATCATACTTCTCAACATTGGGCATTTGAAAGTTCGGTGGTAATGCACCCCCAAGGTTGATACAAAGATGTTTGAAATCTATAGAGATAGGGAACTGTGCCCCTTTCATTAACTCAATTTTTTCTATGAGCTTAGCTAACTTTGCACTGGTCTAAACATCCTTGGGAGGGGTAGCAACCTCATTTCCTTTCTTGCTAGATGTCGACGGCCCATACTATTCCTCTAAGCTAAAGAGGGAGTGATATCCTGACTGCATATGTGCAGTAGTCCGAAGCGGAGCTGTGACATAGATGGAGCCTTGTGTGTAGGACTGGCCAAAAGGCAAAGTCTGCTTAACTATACTTAAAGATGGTGGCTCAGAGACTGCACCTTGGCCATGAGGCCCTCCCTACTTTTGCAGATACTCAAACATCAGTTTCTCGAATTCGGTAAGTGTAGGGATTTGAGGCTACTCATTGGTATTGGGTTGGTTGTGGTATGGTAGAGAAGTCTGAGGTGGTGAAGAGGAATGACCATGCTTAGGAGTGGCTGCCCAATTGTGTTGGGACATGAAATCCCCCATTAATCACTCCACCTCAAACTTGTACCTATCCGAGAGGATGTCTTCAAGACCCATCCTACTGGGATGTGGGTTCCCTGAAGATACCTCTGGAAGGGTAAGAGGTGTGGTACTTACCTTAGACAGGGGTGTTGACTTGTCGGTCATGGCTTCGCTAAGTTGTGCCTTCTTCTTCTACAGTCGAGTCTCTGGGAGAGCTATTGTAACTTGTTTAACTGTGCTTGAAAGAAAAGGATTCATTGTTATTATTTTGCAATGTTCATTCTTTACATTCATTTATATTTGGTAGCCAGATACGTTTATAAGTGCATATGTCATACAGGTGAATTCATGTCCTTTAATTACCTACAAGATTTTTGGAAACAAAACTTTGTACATATATATAGCGGAAAATAGTTACAAAAAGAGGGGTACTTGCCCTAATACATCAGAAATAAAAGCATAAGATGTAATCTAAAGATCAAGCACCACTGAAGGTGGTGGTGGAGGTGGCACTGGTTCATAGCCCAAAGAGAAGATCTATTTTTTTTACATCGTGAACCCAATAAATGTATCCACTAATCTTGTATAAAGGCCATGTTATTGTTGCGCCTCATCTCGATTCCCAAATCTTCATGGGAGGTTCTATTGTCATTAAGCTCACTTTTAAAGGAGTGAATGAGCTCGGAATGGGTCTCGTTCCAATGCTAAGTGCAATCACGTGAGACTTTGGCCTCTATAGGCAAATGTGTCTTAGCTTCTAAGGCAACCTTGGTTTGGGCATGTAAAGCCCGCTCTTCGTCTAAATCTAACAATGCTTGCTCATACTCTGCCTGAGTGTGAGAAAGCTCTGTATGTGATGAAGATGATGATTCATTGCATGGCCTTTTATTCGAGAAAATGGGTGTGTCGGGGGTGTCAGGCTATATAAAAGGTTTATGAAGAAGCCAATGCTCATAAGAAGATGTCATGGCTTGTATTTTTAAAGATACAAGCTGTGAATGCCAAGAAACTTTGGTATGCGAGTTGTCCCATAATGTGTTCAGTATAGACCATGTGTGAGTAGATGTATCATGGTCAAGCTTAAAGATGTCTTCGAAAGCCAAAAGGAAATCAAAGAGATCTTGTTTGAAGGCAAATTGTTGAAGGATGTGTATGGGTACATAAAGAGTGGTTTGAAAAACCCCTATAATAACCATGTATGTGTGGTGCTTGGTTGCCAGAAGTGGGTAGCGTGCTTTATGCCAATTGACTTTCTAAGTGATATGTTCAGGGAGCACAATAGATAGCAAATCATGATAATCAAATGTCGTGGCTTGGACCAGCAAGGGTCGATTGTTGACATGTGTTTGTACCAAAGTCAAATCACCAGACACATAAGTCAGAAAAGATGAGAGAATAGTCACATGTTCCCGTAGCTAGGCCTGTAAGAAGGTCGGACAACCATATAACCGACCTCAATGATGTCGTGCGCAGTGAGAGAGACTAGAAATAGTCTCAGATATGATCATGGGTGCAAGGGTTTTCTTCTGTAAATATTGCCCCAAGATATCGAGCAAGACCCCGTTGAGATGATGACGGCTATGTGATAGCAAAAGTTGTCCAAGGGTAACCAAAGTGAATGCTCTGAATTTGATTAGGTCTACGAAATCACCAACTTTCTTCTAACTTCTTTCCAATAAGAGGTCGAAATGGTAGCGTACATATTCTCCTATAGCTTCCTTGAGCAAGGAGGCTTTGGATATGTCCAATGCATGGAAGCCTTTGAGATAGCTAGGTTTATGGGTCTGGATTACGGCACTGACTCCGAGACAATGTTCCCAATCTAAGAAAGATTTAAGCTCTTCAATAGTGGGTGTGAGTTCTTGTTCTCCAAAACGGAAAACCATAGATGAAGGGTCCCAAAATGAAGTGGCTGCCTCTAACAGTGACTAATCCAAGTTGGTTTATGCCAATGTTAGTGTTGCTCCAAACTGGCTTTAATTTTTCCAAACTTCCCATTCTTCATGGGGAAGGGCAATTAGGGTATTTGTAAAATTTACGGAGATGGTGGAGTATGAATCCAAGTGTACAGGTCTGTGATCCATGTCTGTAGACACAAGCATGAATAGAAAGTTAAGAGTGCCCTTTTACAGTTGAAAGCAATATTCTTTAGAAATTAAGCCTAACGCTTAAATTTTACTCCAACGCCTTACTTTTATTCAATTAAAATTTAGGCATAGAATGTACAATCAAGCATTGGAATAGTTACAGGTAAAAATGCTTAATGCCTGAATTTCGTGTCAATGCTTGAATTTCATTGAATTAAAATTCAGGTGTTGAGGACACGATAAGGCGTTGGCAGTTACAACTTTTTAAATGGTCTGTGAACATGCTTTTGTCTTTTTGTGTTGTTGCTTTTCATTTTCAGTTACAGGTTTAGGGAGAGATTTTGAGACATCTTCTTCCTTCTTTTCTTTTCTAAATTTAAAAAACAAAAACAAAACACCTTCTTAACCATGAGTCAAGGAGGATCAAGCCGGCATTTTCCACTCCTTTCATCACAAGAGACAGCGTTATGGAAGCACCCAGTGGTGGACGAGGTAAGTTTGTTTTGACTTCTTGTTCATTTTCCTTTTTCTTATGAGTTTTTTAAGTTCTTTAAAAAATTTATTTAAGATTTCATGCATTTTTTTTATTTTGCAAACTTGCAAGATTTTCTTGAATTTTTTGATGTTAAAATGATTTTAAAGAAATTATTTTCCTTTAATTTTTATTCCATAATAATTTTAAGGAGTTTTTACAGTGGTTTTTCCATTTTTTGGATTTTCCAATGCCTAAAA
This sequence comes from Platanus orientalis, assembly GCA_025762735.1. Taxonomy (NCBI): domain Eukaryota; kingdom Viridiplantae; phylum Streptophyta; class Magnoliopsida; order Proteales; family Platanaceae; genus Platanus; species Platanus orientalis. The sequence continues at coordinate 6,638 of JAOXJP010114002.1, forward strand.
GTAATAGCCCTAAATTACAAGCATAACGCCTAAATTTCAAGTGTTAGAAAAAAAATTAGGCATTAGGCCTGAGACCCAAAATTGCATTTTTTGAACTTTTGCATTTCTTTTGGTTTCTTTTAGACTTCGCTTTGTTCTTAGATATTGTTTAATATATTTTTATGCATTTATTTTTATAGATTAGAGGGAGGGTAGAGCAGCACGGCTCATGGTCTGGGGTCAAGGCCTTATGGGAGCATATGTGCTCCAATGTCCAAGACAGAGTGCGGAACCTAGGTTTCAAGCCCTTTTTAAGTTTGCATGTGCTGAAAGCGGACAAAGCTCTGATGATGGCCCTTGTTGAGAGGTGGTCGCTGATCACTCGGACTTTCCACCTTTCGATGGGAGAGATCGGCATGTCTCCTATCGACTTCTTTTTTATGACCAGTCTTCTGATGGAAGGCACACCTCCACCTTCTACCGATGAGGCTAATGCGGAGTTGGTGAGATCATGACTGGAACTGCAGCTAGTGGAGTACTACAAGGGTACCAGGGGTTTTCTTGCTTCATGGTTCAAGAAGAACTACGTGTGGACCACCAACGAGAGCACCCCGACTAACATTGACTACTCCACCTGTACCTTCCTCATCTACATGTTAACGCGCTACATCTTCTGTGGGAAAAGTGACCGCATCTATTTTCACCTGCTACCAGCATTAGAGGATTTGGATACGGTCGGCACTTATAGTTGGGGTAGGTCTGCCCTTGGGTGGATGTATGCCAATATGAGTGAGATCTTAGTTGGGCAGGGCTCCCACACCTTTTTGGGTCTGTACTTTCTTTAGGAGATATAGCTCACTTTTTCTTTTGTTATTTCGCTCATTATGTTTTTTATTTTCTTTCTTTTATTTTTTCATAACCTTGAACTTTTAGGTTTTCTCTTTTACAAGTGTGGTGTTACGAGCATTTTCCACCCTTGTCCCTTGCGTGGAAGAACAAAGAGGTGTTCCCTTTCCCTTGTGTGGCAAGGTGGAAGGTTTCAAACACCCGTCACAAGGTCCGCAAGTCCATCTCCATCTTTCGATGAGACCTAGACCTTTTGATGGCTGCTCAAGTAAGTACACAATACTTTTTTGTTTTATTTGATTGTTTTTTTACTTTTGAAAATTATGCTCTAACTCTTATTGTGCTTGGTGTAGGTTAAATGGCATCCCTAGACCAGGTGGGTCATGGAGAGGGACATTGCTCTCAACCAGACCTCAGCTTGGACTTGATCTCGTCAAAGGATCATGTTGATAGCCATCAACTAGATCACCATGTACCTCAGAGAGAGGTGTTGACATCAGGTAGGGGTAGGAGTGGAGGATTTTGTGGTTCCGGATCCACCCCCTTGGGTCATTAATACTGAGGGAGAGGCTGGTAGAGAAGAGATAGGCATTGATGCCTTAGTTTTCCTAGATTGAGGAAGACATCATGGCGAGTGGTGGGCCACTCAGTCTTACAAGTCTTTAGGTGGCCCCATCAAGCCCTTAGTGAGTTTATTTTAACTTCTTGCTTTTGCAAAACTTTTGTTATATTTTATTTTGTCTTAAAACATATGCTAATGATTTGACTTGTTTGATTTTATCATGCAGCCGAGGCCCAACCTGAGAAGAACCCCCACCTCCTACCAGGAGAGGAAGGAAAAGAAAGGCTCTTATGGTTAAACCTATCCTGGTAGGGATGATACCCGAGGCAGTGCCCATGACTAACCTCGAGGGTGGAGTTAATAAGGAGCATCTGCCTGATGCTAAGCTTCCTGAGGGGTGGGTGCCTCCAGAGACTATGGCCCAGGTATGACTTAGTTTATTTTAACGATGTTTCTCTGTTAAAAATTGTGAATTTTAAGATGTTTAACAAAGTTTGTGTACTTATTGCAGGTCTCGAGGCAGGTGTATTTAAGTGTGTTCCACAAGCTAGTGAGGTGCTTTGCCTTAGTGGGGTAGAAGCACCAAGCTCATTTTATAGAGGTCTCGACCCTGAAGGAAGGGCACAAGAAGGAGATTGACAAGGTAAAAACAATGAAAACTAGTCTTCTTTCTAAAAAGCATTCATTTTTAAAGATTTCATGTTTGATTTTAACATTTCTTTTGAATTACTTTACAGTTGTTTAAGCAGATCCTTGTTCCTGGGGATGGAGGTGGTGATGAGAGAGATGTTAAGATGCCCTCCGCCAATGTTTGTATCTTCAGACATTGCCGATCCCAAGCCCAGATAAAGGAGGTGGGTGGCGTCAGGTTGAGAGCCGGCCTTAAAAAATACTCAAACCATTAAACATTAAACACGTGGCTCCTCTACAAGCAGATGAGAGTCTATTTGGGGCTGGCTTGGGAGTGGGTGTTTCTCCGTCTTGTGGTGATGACACTGTACACTTTGGGGGAGGCCGCTCATACTCCCGCAAGAAAAAACATATAGGGAGGAAGGGGACTATAGAGCAGGTGGAAAGTGACTCTAATGATTGACTTGGATAGATGGTACTCTCTCTTTTTTGTTTTTGGTTTATCTTTGAGAGGGACAGTTTCAGACATAATGTACTTTTGTTTATTTTAACTTTCGATGTAATTATTCATATTTTTTATGGAATGGTTTGTTATTTACTTCATTCGTGGAATGCCTATACAATCTACGCCTTCGCATTATGTATGTTAGGCAAAAGGAAAGAGAAATATCCAAACTTAGATAAAATAAAATAAAAAAGCAAAATCCGGTCTTAGTTTATCTAAAAAGTAAGTTTGGACTAGTTTTTGAAAATTGGACATTAATTCCTGGTTCTTTTAATCAATCATACAAACATTCAAAATCCAGCAAACAAATCCTAAAACTAGACCTCTAAGCCATTGAGTGTATCCTAAATAACTCTAACCTGAAAATAACTATATATGCATGCTTCTTTGAGATTTTAAAAGACAGGTGTACCAGTCTAAACACCTCCCCAAAAAAGATTAGATCATGAGAGGATAACTGGCTTAGGTTACTTGGAATGGTCACACTAACGTAGCAACAACTGCTCAGATGTTGTTCCCATCCTATGTGGTGATCCAATGTTTGTCCATTGGTGGGTAATGACCTAGATAAGGGCTCATGAGAGTGATGTATTGGAGCAATGTCATGTCCTTAGACTCATTTTGTTCAAACTATAAAATAACAGATATGTGTTGCATACAAGTTGTTCAAATGTGAGTTTTGGTCCTACTAACTAGTTCAAGTTGCCCTAAAATTATTGTGAGCATGTTTTCTATCCTATGCATGGCAATTTGGAGTGATTGTTAAAGATAGAGTATTATCCTATCTAACTAATGGAGTGACCTAGGTCCAGTTCAAAGCAAGTAGGCATGTAGGATACCATGTATTTGACATAGATTAAAACTTATACATGTGGAGATTAAACATGTCCCCAACGGAGTCACCACCAACTCAAGGTTAACCAACAAAGTTGGACATCGGTTCTCCTCTTCGGGGAAGAGGAGAAGTCTAAAGTCGAAAGTTTAGGGTTTAATTGTTAATACTGGTCTGAGTTTCTAAGATTTAGGATAAGTTTTTTGGTTGCACTTCGGAAAGGTTTTAGGCACCCCAAATACCCACCTTTTTAGGGTGGCTTCTCCCATTCATACAAGTTTTAATCTTATGTTTATACCCATGCTTTGTTAAAGTTGAATTGAAAGTTTGCTGGATTTTTCTCAGGCTTAACGCCTGATTTTACTCTCAACGCCTAAATTTAATTCAGGGTGAAAATCAGGCATTGGCTTATGAACAGTCCAAAAACTATCCTTTATTTTGTCATATTCTAATTATAGGAGACTCCTCATGGATTAGGTCTTTAAAGGGATGGTGGACCCATCTAAATGGCTTACTGGTTGGTTCCTTAGGCATTAACCCTAATGGAAGGGAGGGGACTGGGAAGGAATTGTTTTTTTTTTTTTTCTCACAGGCTTAACCCTTGTTTTTTATCTCAATGCCTGAATTTTAATTTAGAGTGAAAATCAGGCGTTGGGGAAGCTGATCAGATTAGCACCTTTGTGTAATATTTTTGGGTGGTTTGGTGGGTCCCAGCACTGTAGAACCCATTGTTTGGGTTAAGGGAAGTTTCCTAGGGTTACACTGTGCAACCCTAGGGGTCCTAGGTATAGGCCACATGTAGATATGATCTCCCAAAGTAAGCCACATGGTCATCTGTTACAAGCCTAACCCTTATTTTTTGGTTTGATGCCTAATTTTTCAACACTTGAATTTTAATTCAAGGTGAAAATTAGGCATTGGGTGCTAAACCAGTAGCCAACTTAGGTTTTTGGGCCACCAAAGTAGGTCCTAGAGGGGTGGGGTTTCTCCAGTGTCTTTACACTAACCCTGGGGTGGACTCACACTTAGTCAATTTTTGAAAAACATCATCTTTAAGCCAAGGCTTAACGCCTGAAATTCACTTCAATCCCTAAATTTCCATCCAACACTTGAAATTAAATTCAGGCGTTGGGACAAAAATAAGGGCCCATAGAGGTGCACATGCACAAAAATGAATCTCAAAGGCTATGTGTGCCATGGGACAGGGCTAGAGAAGAATCAGGGCTCCCTGGGGTGGGTCCCATATCTCAAAGCCTAATTTTTTTCCCGATGTCTATTTGTTCAACGTTAGTTATAGGAAGAAAATCCAACAGCTGGATTTCTTGATTTTGGGACCTTTAGGGTTTTGAAATTTTTTTGAAATTAAGCATGGTAGCAGAAAACCTATGTATGAACATCACATAAAAATTTAAGCTATAAATCATGCATAGAAAATTCAAACTAAAATCTACAAATATACATCAAAACTCGGTCTCAAAAGACCTAGTTTTTTGGGTCTATTTGGGTGACCATATCGAGGCCTTCCACAGCTCCAAAATTCATGAAATTAAATCTAGCATATCATGTGTATGCCTCATTTAACATAGTAAAATTTTGGCTCAAGCCACCCTTTACAAAAATCACAATAAAATTAGCATGATAATTAGTCAAAATGGAAGCAAGTAGAGGTTGCTGAGCCTCTACTATGTAACCTGAGTTAGAGCAAGGCTCTAGCATGAAATGTACATCATAACAGCATGTTGAATTGACATATATTGAAGGGGGTGAATCAAACTTGAGTTTCGGCTTACCTTGCCTAGGGTTGATAAATCCTTGTTAATTCTTCTTCTTCCTCCTCTTTTTCTCTTCGGAAATTAAGGTTTTTTGTTGCCAACCCCAGGTTAGACAAATTTGGGGCTATTGGTGCAATGGAGGGCTGAGATGAGGCTTGAGGCTTACTAGGTGGAGGGCTAGGATAATACCTATCCTAAAATTGGTGGAGGTCTAGGATTAAATTAGGTTGAAGGGTTAAGATTGAATTAGGTTAAGGGGCATGGATCAATGACTTGGCAAGATGGAGGGATAGATCTAGGTTGTGTTTGTTGAATGAAGGGTGTAATGGGGGTGTGATATTGAGCATGGATGGAGAGAGGTGGATGGGAGACATGAGAGATGCCATTAGGTATGCTCTCATTGGTTGTAATCTCAAAGGGGGCATCAAGATGCCAAATAAGGGGCTGTGAAGGACTCTATAGGGATTTGAAATTCAACCTATTGATCCAAGGATGGTGAGTGAGAGAGAGGATGGAAAGATTCCAGTCCAAGGGGTGTCAACAATGGCTTAAAGTGTGAATGCATTTACTGCAAAATATCCCATATTTTAGCTCATTTAATGTGTAGTGATTACTTCTGATTTTTTTATCCCTCTTTGTGCCATCACTCCTAGTGAGCTCTCAAGCTCAGAAGTTGGCATAGTCAATGTTAATCTTGGCTATCACAGATGCTCCGAACATGCTGGTCTAGTCAGAACCAAATTACAAAAAGGGTAAAGGGGTGAAATCTGGGTTTTTTACCCTGAAAAGCTTCTCAGATACCTTTTAAAAGGATAAGATGGTAAAATTGATTTAAGAATCACTCAGGGATAGATGACCCTAGGTCTAGGTGATTCATAGCTTCTGACTACACGAGATTATGGTACCTAAGCAAGAAATTAAGTCAAAACCATTTTTTGAGTGATTTGACAAAATTAGACAGGGAATGCTACTAGTTTTTTTATAAAATGCTGCCATGGGCCCATTTGGGGGATTTTAAGCTTGAGGAGTCTTAGAGCTATAGGAGCTAACAGATTAGACATTAGATTCCTAAGCAGTTGCCGACAGTTTTTTAAAGCAAAGTCGCTTGAACAAATTGGGTTTTTGTAGCTCCCTAAAGCCAAATGAAATTGAATGGATAGACATTCTCTGAACCAGGAGTTTGTTAAATGCTTTATCGAAGACAAGGGTGAAATTGAGAAAATGGCTTTGACCTTGCGACATTCTAGGTTTGGGAGAACTTTTAAGGGCATTCTACATGCCAAATACATATAAAATGCATTTTTTCTGGGTTTGGACATAAATGACTGCTTAGGCCATGAATTTTTTGCAAATTAGTGGGGATCTGATAGTCTTGAGGCTCTAAATTTACAGTTGTGTGGCCACTAACTATCTGAATTTTTGATTTTATATATACTCCCAAAAGTCAGTCGAGCACTTGATTTATCACGCTTTTTAGAGTATTTAAGGGAATCTTATCAGATAAGTTTCATCATAGTTCATGCTCTTTAGACAGTTTTTTGAAGGCCTCGTGAGTCCAGAGAGATGGACACCAATTGATCCTGATTTGGAGTTATAGAGAACATTTTGGTTTCTTAAGAGCAAAAAGTGGTAAAATAGCCTTTTGATCTCTTGGGGAAGATTTAAGGTTTCACAGAGCTTCGAGACTTCGAAATTCTTTTCTTAGACCTAAATATTTGAAGCCAAGGTCGAGGCCAAGATATGACAACTGACCTTTTTGGATTCAGAGGTCTGATGAATTTCTAAGAGCTTCTATAAGAGTGATTTCTTGGTTAGGGTTATCATGGATTGAGAAATTTTCTATTGTCGTTCTCGAACAATGTCTGATCTGTGATGAGATCCTCAAAATAGGGAGACTCAGGGATGCATAGGATCTGAAATTACACCACTCGGATCACGGGAGAGGTTCTAGGGATCCTTTGAGGGTCCAAGGGTAAATTCTCTAAGTGGAAAGGGTAAAATGGTAAGTTTTTGCCTAATGGTCAAAAAAAGTGAAAATGAGAATTCTTTGCCTATGATGCTTCATGACAAGAAGCCTTATATAGGCAGGAGAAATTCAGTGATCTGGATGACAAGTAGTGAGTATTGAGTCGTTGAAGGCAAAAGAGCAAAATGGTACTTTTTCCATCTATTATGCTTTGTAGGAGAAAGGCTTATAGGAGGTGGAAAACTTACTAATGACATGAATGGGGTTCTAAAATGTGGACCCTCAAAGTCCTATTGGTGCTTTTGAA
>JAOXJP010114013.1:0-14036 GCA_025762735.1 Platanus orientalis
GAGACTGAGCCTGGCCTTCATGTGAGGAGCCTGAGCCGAGTTGGGCAAAGCTCGGCTCGTTGACACCCCTACTTTTGAGGGGATACCCCGGATCCAAATGCCTTTACGGGAAAAGAAAGATCTATCAATATCCAACTCCATGTAAAGAGACTTAAGGGCAAACCTACCTTCGGAGGAAATGATCCACTACCTTTGGAGGAAATGCCTTTACTACCTTCCATCACCCTAAGCAAACCAGCAAACTCCTCATCCTCTCAATCATTCAAATTTCTACAAAATCTAGGACTCCAGATATTCCCCACAGCATCAAAGGAACCCACCACCATATCTAAGATATCAAGAGCTATAGAATACAGAATCCTAAAAGTCTTATGTGGATGCTCACCAACCCATCTATCCTCCCAAAACCTAATCTCTCTACCGACCCAACTTTGAGGTGAATAAACTTCCAAAAGATACCATTCATCTTCTGGATGGACTTCCACATTCCACAACCATATCTCCCTTGCATCCCCTTGCTTTTCCACTCCAAGACCAAACCAAAATGAGAGGTCACAACCTTACACCATAAGCTCTCTCTTTCCACCCCAAACCTCCAAAGCCACTTAGTTAACAAGGTTCTATTATAATTTCTAATTGATCTCACTCTAAGGCCCCCATAGCACAATGGCCTACAAATAGTCTTCCAATCAGCAAGATGATACCGATGATGACAATCTGAATCATTCCATAAGAAATTACAAAATTTGGACTCAATCCTATTGACCACTGAAGCCGAAAAGGTGAAAAGAGACAAGAAGTAATTTGGGATGGAGGTCAAAGTGGACTCAAACAAAGTCAATCTACCACCTTTGGTTAATAGAGAAGCTTTTAAGCCTCAAAGTGAAACCTAAATCTCTCAAAAATTGGCTCCCAAACCAACCTTGACTTATAGCTAGCTCCCAATGGTAAACCTAGATATGTCAAAGACAAAGAACCAAATTTACAACCTAGGATCCATGCCAACTGTTCCATATCCGGAATATCCCACACTTGAAACAACTCACTTTTAGCCAAGTTAATGTTCAAACACGACACCACTTCAAAAAAAATGAAGAAGACACCTAAGAAAGCCTAAATGTCGCACATCTGCATCACAAAATTTCACGGTATCATCAGCAAACTACAAACGAGAGACCCTAACTCCCATTGGCCCCACCAAAAAACCTAGAATAAAATCCTATTCCACCTTCCTGATCATATTACTCGGAACTTCAAACACCATCAAAATTATAAGGGAGGATAAGGGTTCACCTTGCCTTAGGCCCCTTGAACTTCAAAAAAAAAAAAAAACCCACTGGGCTACCATTCACTATAATCAAAAATTTGAACGATATGATGCAATAAAAAATCCAGCTTCTCCATTTAACCCCAAACCCCATCCTATTTAGGACATGGTCCAAGAAATTCCAATTAACATGATTATACGCCTTCTCCAAATCGAGCTTACAAATCAACACATTTCTACCTGAAGCACTCCTATCCTCGATACACTCATTGGCAATAAAAACATTGTCAAGAATTTGCCTACCTTAAATAAATGCACTTTGAAACCATCTGGGCCGGACGCCTTATCCGCTTTCATCTCCGACACCTTCTAAACCTCTCCTTTAGAAAATGCATTTTCCACCGTACTTTTCTCATTTGCCGAAATATGGTCAAAATCCATACCATCAAGCATCAACCTAACAAAAATATCTTCCTTGTGTAATTTAACATAAAACTATTCCACCCTCGAACGAATTTCTCCTTGATCTTGGGACCAAACACCATTAATCGTCAAACTAAGAATACCATTGGCACTCTTCCAGGAAAAGGCCACTTTATGAAGAAAAAAAAAAATAGTATTCCGATCCCCTTCCTTTAGCCATTGAATCCTAGAACGTTGCTACCAAAACATCTCCTCTTTGATGGCTAACAAAAGAAATTCTTTTCTCAAAGAATCACACTCAACTCTTTCTTCCTTTGACAAAGAGTTCACTTGTTCCACTAAGTCCAACTCTTTAATCCTCTTACAACACACCTCCATGGAAGCCTTGAGCGGGCCACCCGAATTACTCTTCCACCTTCTCAAAAGACATTTAAGAACTTTCAATTTTAACGTAAAAATCCTAATAGGGTTTTCGAAACAAACCTCATGAGTCACGATTCCACTCTCTTTTCACCACCTCAAGAAAATCAAATTTAAGAAACCACATCTCCTCAAACTTGAACGGGAGCGAACCCCCGAATGGCCTATTCAACTCCAACACGATGGGATTATTATCTGAAATATTTCTAGGCAATGCCACTTGAGATCGATCAGGAAATAAATCCTCCCACTCGACACATAATAGGAAATGGACAAACCTACTCAAAGAAGCCTGGTCCTAAACGTTGGACCAAGAGACTGTAGCCCCTTTTAGAGGACTATCAATTAGATTCCACCTACCAATAAACTCCCCAACCATATCCATAGTGACATCTCTCCGCCCATCACCCTTTCTTTCCAAAGGACATCTCATCAAGTTAAAATCCCCGCTAATACACCACGGTAAGTTCCATTGGCCCTTTATGTCATCTAATTCTACAAGGAAATCATCCACTTCCCTTCTCCTCGGAGGACCATAAACCCCCACAAAAACCCATTCCTCATCAAATGAGCTCAATTTACACTTGATAGACACCAAAAAGGAAATAATCCACTTCCCTTCTCCTCAGAGGACCATAAACCCCCACAAAAACCCACTCCTTGTCAAACGATCTCAATTTACACCTAATAGACACTGAAAATGCCCCAATTTCATGCTCCAGAATCTCGATCTTTCCATCATCCCAAATAACTAGAATACCCCTACAACCCCCAAGGAAGGGAGCACCACATAGGTAGAGGTCCTACACCCCCACACATCCTCAACAATCAACTCAGACATCACCCAAGAATTGGTTTCCTGAAGACATAAAATATCAGCCGCAGTACGGACACAGTGATTGATTGCTATTATCTTGTCATAATTCTCAATCCCACGAACGTTCAAGGAAAGAATTTTTTAATCCATTGATTACACTGTAATGACACCCTTTCCCTTCCTTTCTCCCTCCACATCCACACCTAACACTTTCCGGTCATAGTTGACACTACTTTCCAATTTCCTCAACTTATTTTTTAACCAATTATTCCTAGCAGACCTAGTCCCACACCCTCCTTGTCCCTTCCTACTATTCAATTCTATCAATCTAAACAAATCCATGGTTTCCTTTTCACATTCTTCATACAATAACCCAAGAAAAGGATCAAACTCCCAAAGTTTGTTCACCACACATTCCGATAAAACATCCTCATAACGATCCTCAATGCCTTTGAGAAAGAGACAATGCTCATCCCCAAAAGAGCAACACTCACCCATGTTGGCAACAATCACTAAATCAAGACCCCCCGCCCTCATTTCCATCCACCTCCCTCTCAATCAAAGCCTAAGGATTGGCATCCAACACATTCTCACTCACATCCATATTATGATTTTCCAAAGACTTTAATAAATTCCTCACAACCCCGCGATCAGCAATTGAATCCCAAGGAACCCCCCCGAATCTTGGACAAAATTCTCAACCTAGATCAATGTTTAAAAACACGGATCGGTTCGCTAACTCGGAAGTCTACCTATCTGAGTTACTCAGTAACTCGTTCCTAGTTACCAACTAGTCGGTACAAAAATATTTTTTATTTTAAAAAATATACAATAATAAAATATAAATACATAAAAATAATAGAAAATTTGAAAAAATACAAAAAAAAAAATGATAAACATAAAATAAATATTAATTCTAAGTAACATCTTAACAAATCAATTCAAACTTAGAACACATGACTAAGTCCTTGGGACACGTGCTTGCAAGACGTCTTGTGAAGGTGAGCCATGTGTTATTCTTTAAATTTTCAATTAAGAGTTCTTAACTAGTCCAGGAGTCCAGTAACAGCTTTTTTTTTTAAATAAAAGATTTATTTTTGAGGAGACAAAACGCTTGGGACTCTCAGTCTCCCTAAACCTATTTTCTTTTCTAAACCTCTCTTTTCTCCTTCATAACCCTTTCTTCCCCCCTGTTCTCTTTCTATTTTGCTAAATTTTGTTGAGATAGGCTTGTTATAGCGATTTCAACTTATCAACTTGGTTAAATATAAACAGAGAATAACATGGAAAAAAGAGAACTTTACCAAAAAAAAAAAAAAGAAGAAGGAAAAAAAGAAAAGGAAAAAAAAAACAGAGAAAAACATTGAAGCATGAGATAAAAGACACCATACAAACAATGGCAATGGTTGGGATGAAAAAATGATAGCAATAGTGAGGTTTTGGCTGGTTATGGTTTCGGTTAGTTTCCTAGTAGCATTCTCTGTGGTTGAAAATCCCTATAAAGGATTAACATGGATGGAAAATTAACATTAAGGAATTCAACGATGGAATTTGGGGAATGGACTGAAATGGCCTAAACTCCTATAAAGCAATTACTAATAAATTAAGGCTGCATTTGGCAGCCACCTGTAATGAAATCAATTCATTGGAGTTTCCCAAGGCTTTTGTAGCTACAACCGGATGGTTTGTAATGAACTCATTCAGATTTGCAACGATTTGTGCTTGATAACATAAGTCATTTCATTTTATAGAAAAACCTAAAATGACTTCATTTCAAATTGTAGTTAACAAATTAGTATAAATTTGAATGAGTTCATCAAGAACCATCACCTCACAGCTACAAATGCCTTGAGAAACACAAATGAAATTATTACAGTACAGGTGGTTGCCAAACAGGCTACAAATAAATAACCTATCAAAGGGGAAAATAAGCCTACCTCTCTCACTCCACGAGCAGGCTGGTGTGTGGTGTCCTCTTCTATGATTTTATCAAAACGAAAACAGAGGCTTGTAGGTTGTGTCTCTTCCATGAGTGGAATAGATAGAAGAAGATGATAGAATGAAAGAAGAAAGAGGATATGAAATATGAATAGGGTGTGTAGGAAGGGAACAATGAACAACGTGCTTGGGAAGGGAATGATGAACAACGTGCTTGAGAGGGAGACGATGAACAGTGCATCCAAAGGGGGCAACCATTTTCTCTTTTACGGCTTCTTACTCTTAAAAGGGTAGTTTGGCAAGAGAACTAAGTGAACCGGCCGGGTTCCTAGCAAACATGTCTAAATAACTCGCTAAAGTCGGCCCAGTCATCTAGTTAACTGGGAGAATAACGTCATTCGATTTTTCTGAGCAAGTTAACCAGGAACTCTACTGAGTCGAGTAACTCGGCCAAGTTTTCCTGGTTACCAGTGAGTTTTAAATCACTGACCTAGACATATCTGCCCTTTTCTCTGCATAAATCAAAAGCAGATAATAAAGGAGAAGAATAGAACTTGGGATTCATATATGGCGTACCTTGAAGAGGAGAGAAATTGAGGAGAAATCCGTGGGAGTTTACATCATGCAAATGGATAAACTGGCCAAGATTGGCAGTGTCTTTCCCCCTAACCAAAGTCGTTGGTTCCCCATCAACCACAATTCAAGTTGCATCATCAGGATGGTGGGACCTTAACAGAGAAAAATCCCCACCATCATGTCGACAACCCCTGAACAAAAACCCAGCAAAAGCCATTGAAAGTTGTGGATCCACAGACTCTGAAGCTTGAGAAGCACTAAACGCCTTCAAACTCGGATCCTTGCTTTCTACCTCCTTATCCAACTCCATATCCAAAAAATCGGCACCCATCGCCAAAGGATCCAATGACCAACTCCTCGTAGGAAAGTCGACCGAAGGATGCACAGGAGATAAATTGATCAAGTTCGCACATCTACACTCCCCAACCTCCCCCTCGCATGTGTCTCCGCATGTGTCTCCCCAAGGAACGATACCTCATAGTCTGCAAAAGACGGAGTACACCAATTCTCTGCCACATCCAAACCCTTGTTAGACACAAATGAGTTCCCCACCCTCGAAGCCCAAGAAGGAGAATTGGAATCCACTCTTGCCATCGACCCAGTCGACTCAAACGAGTCAAGAGAACCCAAGCCTACACCCATCCCATCCCCGTCAGAAAAATCCCCCTATCTGAACCCTCCAACTCATAGTCAACCTCGGACGCCATGAACCCAACGGCTTGAAGTCCACATCCCGTCAAAAAGATGCTAGGCATAAGACCTCTAATCAATAGGGGAAGACACCCACAGGGACTGCTGGAGATTTAGAGGAGATGAATTCAGGCTCCCATTACCGTATTGAGCCTAGCCCAAATCCACAATTCCAACAGGAACATTAGAGTGCCCATCCACGCGAAATGGGTTGGGCCCCAAGTCCGAAAGTCAATCCGCATTCTGAAGAGCATAGGAGTGGTTAGGTTTCAGAGGCATTGCTGACCCATCAGCAACCCCTAAAGGCCGAAGCAGTTTGAAATATCAATTGCATGGCCCAGACCATGATCAGACCAACTTCAGGTAGACCAAACCATACCCCAAGACGAGTCAGAAATAAAACCAAGCTTGACCATAAGCCCCTCACAAGGCATCCATACGAGATAGCTTCCAACAAAAGGAAAGCCGCGACGAATAGACGACCCTTCCCTAACCACAGTGGCGACCAACCTCCATCTGGCAATCAACTTGCATCCCACGCAAGGCAAGTTAGAAGGAATAGAATCGGTAGCAACATCGACTCCACAGGCCAACTCCCCCGATTAGATAATCACCTCCATAAGAAATTCAAATTTTGAAATAGCCCTTAGCAATGGATCCATCCCCCTAAAATTATCCAGCGGAAAGCAATCCACCGGATGAGCCATCTCCGGACAATCCTGATGTAGGATCCAAAGGGAAAGGATTCCTACACTAATTGAAGAATTAGTAATTGATGATAAATAATAGAAGAGGGAAAAAGAGACAAAGTAGAATGCTCACCTCATGTGAGGGATTAAGAAAGAACTTGGGATACCACCCACTTCAACACACATGTTTTCTTTTTAAATATTCATCTTCAACTGTTTTTCATTGATCTAATGTGGCCTTTAAATAGGCATTACATGGAGAATAAAATAAAATAAAATCTAGATTCAAGATCTTCTAACAAAATAAACTTGCCAAATAATAAAAGACTTCTAAAAAAAAGGAATCTTGCCTGGCACAATATTTGGTGGGCCTCACAAAATCTCAACCAATCTCCGAAAATATTCTCCACAAAACTTTCTAAAATCCTTAACTTGGTAGCTAAGTTTTTTAAAAACATAAACCTTTCTAAAAACTTAATTTCCTAAAAATTAAAACTACTAGAATTAAGACTTTCTAAAAAAACATTATTCCCGTTTTTATTGACACCCCCTTAGTAATTTGGTCATAACTTTCTTAAATCACCTTGGATTAGTACAATCTTGGTCTCGTTAGAAAGGTAACTAAATAACATATCTTAATGACACCAAAATCAAGCCCAAAAATCAAGTTTTGGCCATAGAAAAATTGGGTCCAAAATGAAAAACGGGATCACAACTAAAAACCCAAAAAAACTAAACTAACCATGACACTATTTGTCTTATTACAAAATTACCACTAATAAACGCTTCTAAAATAAGAAAATAACATAAAAACAAACCATTCTACCAGACTTGACAAAGAGGACTACCCATGGTCCACTAGCTTCTTCTTGACATGGTAGCTCCCGCATCACATCCACAAGCCCATTTTTTCGGAAAAAGAGCGACGAAAGCATCTCCACCTTGTGTGCAAGATATCTTTACATCCGAGATATCCCCACCGATAGTTAGCACCACCAAAAAGTTCCTATCCTTATCCACCACACAGATCAGGCGAGGAACACTAAGCACACTCCCTTCTTCCACCTCAATACGGGCCCAACGCAACCCCTCACAAGATGTCTGACAATTTATAGACCTAAGCCCCCCACAAGTTTTACCCACTGCCTGGAAAAGCTCCACCATCCACAAGTTCAATGACAATCCCCAGAGCCTAATCCACTAGCACTTACAAAGGGACTCAACATGAAGACTGAAACACCCAAGTTCCCAAATGGAGAATTCAAACTCATCCAACGTATCTAAATCCTACCCCACTTGCATAGCCGATGACCAACATCCACCAAGTTACAGATGAAAATAGCCATATCCACATCAACAGGAATCCATGTTAGCGGTGCCCTAGGGCACATCAGCATCTCCAACCCCAACGCAATTTTGTTCCACTCAACCACCGACCGACAATGACAACAAATCAAAACCTGAGTCCACACCTCTTCAACACAAGCGAGATTAGCAACTCCAACATCAATCGTCCACTCCAAGTTGCAAAGAGTAACCTCCATACCCCCCAATAGCTTTTCCAACAACCCTGTAGATTAATCAGTTAAAACCCTCCCACCCACCATCAAGAAATCTAACATGCAAGGAACCGGATATTTCACAGGAGTCAGGATGGGATCACAGAAGGAATGACGAAGGACATACGCAGCATTAACCCATCCCGAAGACTCATTCCCAACTGGAGAACACGAATCGCTCAATGCCATTTCTGACCATCACCGAAACCTTCAAGAAAGCCCCCAAATCATTTGTTCTCCCCCTTGATAATGAGAATCCGACTCCCATCGTCCTTAGATCGGATAATGGTTGTGGGATCCAATTCCCGAATAGCCATATCCAATACTTCACAAAACCATTGCATGAAGCTCCATTTAAATCTAATGAAGAAAGAGAAACCATGACATCTCTCTACGATACACAAAACACGAGTATTTTTATCAAAATCGTCTCTAAACTCAAATGTCTTGCATTCAATCACAATAGTTTGCTTAGGCATCGCTTAGGATTCACGTTGGTAAACCATCAAGATTCACACCGGTAAACCATCAAACCCTTCCACTTTACACCCAAGAAAACCAACGAAATGTGCGATCCGCGACCTCTTCACATGAATTCCCGCCACACTAGATTTACCCCAATTAATTTTTTGATCAGAGATAATTTCAAAAGCTTTGAGAGTGGACTTTAAGTTCAATATATATTCATCTAATGGGTTCTAATTACAAATTTGATGTGATTTTTTTTATGGGCAAAAAAACTTTATTAAAACAGAAGAAAGGATACAATAAAGGGGATGAGAGATCTCCACAAGGTGAAAAGGGGGAGGACCCCTAACAAACAAAGAGGGAACCAACAGAACCCAACAACCTATTCTTAGCCAATACCTATGGAGTTAGCCCATTCCCTGGTTAGGGCCCCCCGTAGGAAGGCTGTCATATCTTTTACATCTACGAGCCTAGAAAATAATCAACTCCTTTGTTCGCATGTATACTTGGTATGCCGGTTCCGCCTGACCCTGGACCACCTTGTTATTTCTTTCCCTCCAAATTACCCAACAAACTATTGCTGGGACAAGCTTCCAAATTCTACGGCCCATGCTATTGAGAGCAACTGTTCGCCACCCATGAAGGAGGTTCATAAGGTTCGACAGGACTACAAAAGTTAGCCTGAAATCCCTCACGAGGCCACACCAGATCTCCCATGAAAAAATGCAATGAAGAAGCAAATGGGAACACGACTTTTGAGTGTTGATAGCATAACAATCACATGCTGGGCATATAGAATCCTTTTCTCCAAAGCATATCCATAGTTGAGATCTTATCCAAAGCTGTCGTCCATAAGAAGAAATGAACCTTGAGGAGCATAGCCGGATACCACATAGCCTTCCAAGGACCATCCTTTGCTCCCACACTCGCCAACAACTCATAGCAAGATTTCACCGTAAAGAGGCCACCATTCCCCTTGACCCACACGCGGTGATCCTCTAGGCCCAAATTGAGTCATGCGTCTCGGAGCCTGTCGAGAAGTTGACCCACCATTGGGGATCTCCCAATCAAAAGCTACATGCCTAAGGGTCGCCAACCACACAACCTCCTCACCCAAAGCTGACAGATAGGATTCTACCACTGCAATTGGGTCCACTGCCATGGCAAAAATTTCTAGATACACCTCCCTTAAAGGTCTCTCACAGTCTCACCACACCAAGCATCCTTCCAGAAGCGGACACGCCTTCCATCCCCCACCTCAAAAGGCAAGACCAACTTTAAAAGAATCAAGTTGAGTCATAATACCCCTCCATGGGCTCCATCCATAGGGACCCCTAGGGCCTGTGGGATCCAAACCATCCACGCTACCATACTTTGCCGCCACCACCTTCCTCCACAAACCTCCATCCTCCTGACCAAATCGCCACAACCCATTGCAAAGCAAAGCACTATTCATAGGATGAATTCTTCTTAACCATGTTCCTCCTTTATCCTTGGGAGTGCACACCATATCCTGGGCAACCAAATGCAAATCCCTATCATCCTCTGCCCCTCTCCATAGGAAATCCCACTGGAACCTCTCCATCTCCTTACAAATAGAGGATGGGGCCATAAATAATGAGAGGAAGTGAATTGGAATGCTCGCCAGAGAAGATTTGATAAGCGGAAGTTTGTCCCCTTTCGATAAGTAACGAGCCTTCCATCCATTCAACTGCTTCCTCATTCTATCTATTACCGGGTTCCAAATATCTCTCTTCTTGTACGTGGCACCAAAAGGAAGACCAAGGTAGGTGGACGAGAGGCTTCCCATCCTATATCCCAAATATGCCGCAAGCTGGTCTAAGTTTGGAACATCCCGCACCACAATCAGTGAACTCCTAGCCAAGTTCAATCTCAAGCCTAAAACTGCTTCGAAGCACCTAAGCACACACCGAAGCAATCTAATATGGCATTAAGAGTTATCACAGAAAATGATGGTGTCATCTGCAAACTGAAGGTGGGACACTGGCCCTGCCTCTAGCCCTATAGAGAATCCCTCAATCATACCCACCTTTGTTGCCCTCCCAATCAGAGCCCCCAGAACTTCTACCACAAGAAGAAATAAGAGGGGTGATAATCACCTTGACACAGAACCCTGTTGCATCCGAAGTGACCTTGAGGAACCTCATTGATCATGACTAAGAAGGATGCCAAACTGAAACATGTCTACATCCACTCCCTCCACCTGACCCAAAACCGCATCTCCTTGAGACATACAACAAGATTCTATATAGGATATCACTACATGACAAAAATTATCTATTTTAGAGTCCTATTTTAATTAGGAGTTTGGATTCTTTATACATGGAACAAGGTGACTTAAAAAATAATTCTTTTTAGTGAATAAAGTTTATGCTCTAACATATTGATTTGGTGTACATTCCAAATCCTCCATCTTGAAGGTGGTGATGCTTCCATTCCAAGGCCTCTAGGTGCTGATTCCTAGTCATATTGCTCCTGATTCCAGTAGATTATCATCGCCTCTAGATGCTGATTCCTAGAGTTCTAGTGGTGCTAATTCCACTGGGTTTATCTTCCCTCTTCCATTTCTCTTTTATATTATTTATTTGTAGCACTTTTATTATATTAAAACCTAACCCAAGATTTCTATTAGTTCTATTAAATTTCAGAACCTCATTTTTTTTATAATTCCCACAGCCAGTTTTAGTCTCCCTGCCTTGAATTCTCTCTTCCCCTTGCAGTCCTGCATCAGAATGGGTGGAGAGCCATTGATTTGGTTACCATAAGGTGCAGAACAGGAAAGAGGAATCAAAAGTGGCAACTGCTGTGGTGAACATCTTGTTTTCCCTAGTCCTAGACTCCTAGGTTGAGTAATAAATGGGCAGATCTTTAGCAAAGAGCAATGATTACAAATCAAAATTGCACATTTTTTTGGATAAGTAATTGATATTGCACATTTTCCACTGTAGTAGCAGTATTAATACCTACAATGTTCTCACATTCTCTGTAAATGTATCAAACTGAAAAGCATTTCCTACATCACCATGCATCCATTGTTTGTACCTAACAACATAAGCATCTTCATGTCCAAATTACTCTTGAACATATGTGATAGATTAAAGAAAGATGAGGTGGATTGGAGAAAACAAGAAAGTTGTAACTCTTCAATTGGGACGGGCACTAAAGATTACTACATGGAAAAGAAACCAATGAAAGGAAAAATGACTAATTCATGTTAAGCAGTTGAGATGAGAAGATAAAATTAACCAAAGAGGAGAAAGCTTCAAAGCCTTCTGTTAACTTATAATCAAAATATGACATCATGTACCACATTAGCTATATATGTTAAGAGAAATTATACTTGAACCCTAACCAGCAAAAGTGAATCTAGCCGTTGGATTCTTCCACACAAGTTCTAAGGCTTTCATTTATCATAAACATAAATTACATTTCTCTTAAGGAAAAAAAAAGTTACTACATTATCCCTCCTTTGAACTAACCAAGATGTCACTTCATTCTCTTAGGGTGAAAGAAGACTAATAATTTGTCACTTCTCTTCTTGTCTGCATTGGCATGACAGGTAAGATAGGCACAGGAAAGCATTAATCATCTCACCAGGATATCTATACCGCCATAATTTTGATAAACCCAATCGGCGAATAATTTGATTGATACTGGATCCAGAATGTCCAGTTGATGGAAGGAAACATTTAAACCTTCATCTCGTAAGGCTTTTGTTGCTTCTTGGCCCTTGCTGATGTCTCTTGATGTGAGAATAACGTTCAGCCTATGCACTCCAAGTTGTCTTGCAATCTCATATCCAATTCCCCTGTTCGCCCCAGTGACAACAGCAACTGTTTCTGAGCACCACCACCTAAACCAATACCCAGTTGATAAACACAAAACAATACAATTTAGCTCAAACCTACACCATGATCCCAAGTTTAAGGAGCAAAATTTTTAAATAGACATATCTTAGGATATATAATATTTTGGTCATCAAATAAGGCTGTGAAATTATAGAATGTCCAAATGAATCATATTACTGACCCATGCACTGTATGATCTTTATTGGATCACTGAAATGATAAATAATATTCAGAATATTGTGGTGTGGGAGGGGTCACAGGTCAATTTCTGGAAGGACATATGGTGCGCAATTCACCTTTAGAAAAGGGACTTCCCCGTGATTTATACACTCGATGTGTAAAGATGGCTATATTGATGCAGCCAGATTGGTGGAAGGCTCCGCCAAGGCATAGGCACCTTCAAGTCACACCATAACACTTGATGTGCTCCACCAAATTAGAGAAGAATTCTGAAATTTTATTAATCATTTGAGAATACAGGAAGGGAGGTCTTTAAATAGGCCTCATAGCAATCCAACTAAACTAGTTCTTTCTTTTTTTGGTACATGAATTTCTTTTTCCTAAGGCAGACATTCAATGAATCTAGACATAAGCCAAATAAAGTAACTAAAACCAATAAAGAAACTAAAATAGAATCTAGAGAACTATTATAATCAACCCAATCATGATTTAATGCCGTATTGATCCGAATGATGGCTGCACATAGTTGACGAGGATTTAATACCTTATTTGTCCAACTGACTGTTACACACGATTATATAGGGTTGGGCTTATTAGACCAGATGTGGACCTTATTTTAGGACCTGGCCCCTGAGTCTTGGGACCACTGGATGTGGGCTAGCACGAGTTTTATAGGGATGAGTCATTTAATACGTCTAAGATGGATTCTCTGATGTCGAACCTCTTCCCGATAAGTAGCTTTATTGGCTTGTCTTAGAAAAAACTCATAATATGTTGCTTCAGGTTTTCCATCTGAAATTGCATCAAGATAATAGGATAACGGTTCACTAACTTTCTTGGACACATCAAGGGGATGTTGTTCTCCAGATTCCTTCTTCTCTTTTAAAGAAGTATAAACTTTATCATCATGTTGTATTGGCTCTTGCAAAGTCAATGTATCCAAGGCATCTATTTGCTCCTTCAGACTTAGATGAATTGGTGAAAAAAGTGTTTGCTCATCATCAACTTCTTTGATGATCTCTTCTTGATTTTTCTCTTCCAAAGATGATAGAACCATAAAAGAAGGTTGTTGTTGCTTTACTTTTAGTTGATACCACATACCAAAGTTAAAAATCTTCAAGATATGTGTCTCTTCATCAA
>JAOXJP010114024.1:0-14036 GCA_025762735.1 Platanus orientalis
GATGTTGTCTCAGTTCCAGCCGCCATCATGTCCTATTTCCAACATATAGTCAATCATTCATATGCAAAATCTATTATAATCCAATGACTAGATTTATCATTCGTTATAAGGCCATAGGGTTTACCTCTTTTATGTTATTTTAAAACTTTTAAGAATATTTATAGAGAATCATGGAAGGATTTGTGCACTCTTGAAAAAAAAAACTATTTTTTAGGTGTTTTTTTTTTTTGGATCGTCCGATTCAGGATGATTCAGAACGAACGATCCAAGGCTGGGATCGTCCAATCTCATAAGGATCGCGATCCAAAGACTAGGATTGGACCGGACCTATCTAATCCTGATCAAGATTGTCTGATCTTTGAAACCATGGTGATTTAGTCGTCCCCTTCAGATTCGAGATTATGTGGTTGAGTCTTTGCAATTTCCGAGAACTTGTCTAAGATTGGTGGTCCACTTTATTTATATATATATTTTTTCAGGAAAACTGGGTTTTGTTTATGCAAAGAAACTTTAAGCTTTTAAGGAAGCAATGGCTAAAGTGGGATAAGGATGTTTTTAGGTGGATTGAAGATAGGAAATGCAAGTGGTTGATTAAAATTGAGAAACTTGATTCCAAAGAATGTTACCCCTTTGGTGGAAGAGAATAAGGCTAGAATGGATTATTAGAATGGAGGGAATTAATTGGTGGCAGAAATTGAGAGTTGTGTGGTTGAAGGAGAGAGATAAAATACTAAATTCTTCCACAAGATGGCCAATGTGAGGGAAAAGGGTTAACACGTTGACTAAACTAAAGGTGGGAGACCACTTCTTTCAAGGCAAGAGTTTCATAGAGAGCCAGATTGTGGAGTTCTATTCCTCTTTGTACTCAGAGAGGGAAGATTTCTGATCGAGTTTCAATCAAATTTAAAGGAATACAGACTGTGGCTTAAGAGACAGGTCTTGGAAGAAGTGGTAGAAGCATGTAGCAGTTAAAGGATGACAGCTCTAGGGCCAAATGGCTTCTCTATGATTTTGATGCAGGACAGCATAGTGTTGGCTGTTACTCTTGCAGGTTATGGGCCGACAAGAATACTAGGACAGATGTTTACCAAGATCAATGAGTTATAAAGAACAGCACAAGATGGAATTGAGAATTACACACTTGTATTCTTTAATCAGACTTAGAAAAATAACAAACCCTCTCTTGAATGCTTTTAATTAAGTTACTGGGTTGCTGATTTGTAACAGTAGCAGGCTATACTTAGGGATGATCAATTCAAAGGTTTAGGACAGCATTCTGACATAGAAACCAGGCTGTACTCCTAGGTCTTAAAGAAAACAAGCCAAAGGTCAAATTAGGATTATGAAACAGAGAACTATTTTCTGAAACCAGCAGAGATTAATTAAAGATTATGGGGACTGAAACAGGATCTGAGACAAGGAGGAATAGGGTACTTGTTTTAAGGTTAACGAAGGCTAACAGATGGGAGAGTTAAGAGGGTCATAAGAGCAGCAATTAAAGGCTGAGGTGATGTTAATGAAGGAAACAGGGCTGGGACAACAGGCTGAGTTTATGGCTTAACTGGGACTGAATAATCAAGGTAAAACAGGATTTAAAAGACTGATAAAAGAGGTGGAACAGAGGCTGTCAAATGGCTTAAATAATAAATAAAGTGAAAACAAGGTCTGTAAAACAGGGTATTAGTGGGTTAGAAAGGACTTCAGAACAGAATACCTCAAAGGTGTTAAGGTCTTAAGTCCAGAGACTAAAGGGGGTGGATTCTAGCACTGCCGCAGGGATATAAGTGATGGGTTTTAACTTTCAGATGCTGAAGCAAAGTGGGGCTGAGGGATTAGGTACTGCAGGGCTATTATGAATGGGTTTTCAAGTTTGAAACACAGAACAGCAAGGATGTTGATTTCTGGAGGTGCTGGAGGGTTTATAGTGTCTGCTAGGTTAGTTCTATATGAAAGTAATCTTGGTATTTACTAACAGAGGGTCTTGCTGCGTTGTTTCACAGGTTAAGGAAGGACAGGATGGATGTGGGGAATCTGCTGCAGAGTTCTGAGATGTCTGGGTTAATCGTAGTATTATACATCAGAAGGAGAATCAGTAGAATCACTCTAAACTTCCAGGAAGACCTGGTTCAGGTTTTTGAGGTCTGAAACAGATCCAGAAGTATCCCCAAGAGGTGCCACCAGGGTCTGATAACTCCAGAAAATCCTGCAGAAAATCCATAAGGCTTGGGTTTCTAGTTTAGAGATCAGGGACAGGTCTGAAACAGCTTCAGGTGCTGTCGCTGGTTTTAAGGCAAAGGGTGTGGGTTTTGGCTGCAGCAAACAGCAGGGATTTGATGTTTCTGGATGCTGCAGACTGTAGATCACCAGGGTTTTGGGTTTAAAACTAGAGATGGCACTGGATGGGGATTCCCTAATCCCTAGCAGCCACATGGTGCAAGTCAAAGCCTTCTAGAGTTCTCAAAGGGAAAACAGCAAGGGAAGGGCTTAAGAGAAGGTTTACAGGTTTGTAGGTGACAAGAAAACTTTCAAGAATGGTTATTCAATGGCTTGACAGTGAGGAAATAGCAAGATGAAAGAATGAAGGAGGAAAAATAAAGAGAGGAAGAAAGAGAAGAAAGAAGATAAATACCTGTTAATGGAGGAGTCTCACCATGGAAGAAGAAACCCAGTCGCAGGATTTGAGGAAGTAGACGCAGTCGTGGGCTTTAAAACTCAAAAAAACTTTGGGGGGTGTTTGGTTTGGATTCTAGAAATGGATTCTGGGCCATAAAATGGTGTTTGGTTTGGATTCTAGAATCTGATTCACGGTAAATAGAATAGGAATCGGTGTTAAAATCAGAGTTGATATCGAGATCGATTCTACTGATTCTGCTTAAGGGAGAGCAGAATCGATTCTATCATCTTCGCGCACCTACGAAAAACCGAAGGGCATTCTACCAAAACACCCCTTTTCTCCTCTTCATTGTTTGCAAGGTGAGGCTGAGAGCATGAGAGAATGGCGGACAAACCATCTCTCTGCCGACAAACCACATTAGTTTCTCATTTTTTTCCCTCTTCTCTCTCCTTCGTCTCTCTCCCTCTTCACTCTCCCTTGTACTCTTAGGTCCATCTCATAAAAAAACACCCATTAGTGCTTGTAGCCAATCCTGAGAAAACCCTTTTGCCCAAACTTGAGTTCTATTCTGCGAAAAAATCCTCTCTTCAGACCCTGACGTCTTGAGATGGATCTTAGAACACCCAAATCATCCCTTCTTTTAATTTCCACAAGAGTGTAGTCAGCAACATGGAAAAAGTTGTCGCAGCTTTAAAACACATCTATTTTGGGACACTCTATAAAACCATATGGCTCGTAATATAGTTGTGTTGCGAAAATGCAGAGTGCTAATATTTTAATGCTTCTAAGTATTTAACCTAGAGTGATGGTGCAGAAACATGATCGATTTAATGGGGATTTAATCCTTTGAAATCAGTATTTGTTGTTGTTCTCATTGGGTTTACTGCAAGGAGCAAATTGACATGGGAGCGGAAATTGGAGGCTTATCGGAAATGGATTTGTTTGATGAAGAGATTCTCTTGGCACTTGAAAAGTATCCCTGGTGTATGACTTTTTCTTAGAAGATAAAAAGAGGGATGGATTTTTTTGTGAACAAAATGGGTTGGGAGTCATCAGTTATTGACATAAGCCTAGTAATTCTCTTGTGTAGCTTGGGATTCGTTTACTTAATTTTGTAAAAGGAGGTGGTTGTGTGATGCATATGAACCATGCTTGAGAAGAGACTCAAAGGAGAGTCGTTGGATATTGGATTTGGGGTTTTCCCCTAAACCTTTGGTCTTAAAGGATTTTTTAGGTCATTAGTGACATCTGTGGTGGGCTCCGGTTGGTGGACTATTGCACATTAGCTTGCAAGGAATTAAGGTGGGCAAGATTGGAAGTGGAGAGGGGTGATTTGAGGGTTTTACCATGTTTATTATTGGTCGTGTTGCACGGTAGATACTTCCCTGTTGCAATAACGATCAATGATGAATTCTCTATGGATTTTAGCCCTTTAGGTGTTCTTTTTGTATTTTGGATGGTGTCGGATGGGGTTACCGTTTCTGAGCTGGATGGGGTGTCGTCGGTGGAAGCGGAATTGACTGGTAGGATTTCAAATTTCAAAGTGAACCATATGGGGTAGGGGGTGTTGTCGATTGCTGATTCGCTAGTTGAGGGTATTATTGACTTGGTGTGGGGAAGAGGAAATGGAAAAGCTATGATTTCGGTGTTTGATCCGAGATTTGGGATTTGGGGTTTTGGTGGTTTTGACGAAGGATGGATGGGTTTAACGATTGGGTGTCTTCTTTGGAGGGTGTTAATTGTAGGGTGGAGAGGGGCCTTATTTAGTCGGTGGGAGATAAGGGGGGGTTGGCACGTGGATAATGGTAAGGGGAGTGATGTTTATCCAACGTCGGTTAGGCTAAATGAGAGGGGCATGATTGGCTTGCAAATTTCTAACAAATTTCATTCTTTGTTGGTCGATGAGGAGACTATTAATTGGATGGCATTTCTTCTTCAAACCTGAGGGTTGTTTCTTCTTTTTAGATACCCAATTATAGAGTTTGGAGGCCCATTAAGCATTTTGGTGTTGGGCCGAATCTTGAAAGGTCTTCTTTGAACTGTTGAACTGGTGGCCTAGGCCCACTTGTTGGTAAGGGATAAAGAAGATTTGGGGATCCAGACTTTGTTGATTAACATCGTCGTCCCTGATTTGGAGCTGGGGCTTCCTGTGGGTCTTGTTGGTCATCACCAGTCTGTCCAAGGTTTGTCATTAGCTTCGTCTGGACATATATTGGTTAGCTCCTCTGTTGTGTTCGAGGCGTCTTATAGGGGATATGAAGGTTACCTTTAGTGATTTATTGCTTGGGGTGAAGTCTAATCCATTGCTGGTATCTGATGAATCAGCCGCTGCCTCTAGTAGGATGGAAGGAAGCTCTGATTTTAGTGGGGAAGAACATGATGTGGACCTGGAATCATTATTGAGCTTATGGTATTCTGAGGTTGCAAATTTTTGAAGTCCGGTTGATGCTTCAGACTGTCTGGAGGTTGTTATGGATGCAGCAGGTTTGAATTTGTCGGTTGGGGAGGTCCCCTCTTATCGACATACATCTTCTTCTCCGTGTTCTCCTTCTTCCTTTCCTCCTTCTGTTGGGTGTGTCCCGGGTGGGGTTGAGCAAGTGGGGAAAGGAGGGGTTGTGATGGGTGATGCCGAGATAATTTCGAGGTAGTCGAAGGAGTTGGTGTCGAGGGAGTTAGTTGCGGATGTAATGCTGAATGTTCAATTCCCTTCTTCCGTGTATCATTGTTTTAATGTTGATGGGAAGCAGGCTTTCGTTGTGGCTCATAAGTTGGTGTAGTCGATTGGTTCAGTTGAAGGAATTCTCCATGCAAATGTCACTAAATTGTGATTCTTCTACAATTCACTGCTCGGATTTGGTGGTGGTTCATGCTTTGGATTTGGCTGTTATGAATCCATTTTCCTTTCAACATGTTCTAGGTGGCCAGTTGAGTGATGGGGGGAGTCATCCTTTTTCTGATCCCTTCTTGAACTATGTTTCCTTCCGGCTGACCTCAGAAGGTCTAGGGGGAGATGCTGCATTGGTGGAGCGGGGTGTTCCAAATCGACAATAGGTGGGGCAGGTGAAAAAAGGGGATTATGCGAATTTCCTTCCTAGCCACGTTCATTCGAAAAGTCAACAATCTCTTTTTTTTAAATTCCATTCCTCCTCTTTAGTTGTAGCTTTGGATCTTTTTGGGGATCTTGTTGCGTTTTAGAATATACATTTTATCCATGATGAGTATCCCTCTTTGTGGGATCCAAATGCCTGGTTGGGGTTGATTGGGACTGGAATAGGGTGCAAGATGTGGATGTGAATAATGATTCTGCCTTAGTGGTGGAGCCGCTGGCTATTGGAAGTGACGAGGAGTTTAAAGGTGATGGGTTACCATTGGATATTGATGTTAGGGAGTTTGTGACCCCTCCCAAGTTAGGGACTCTAGGTGATCGATTTCTTTTAAGAGTCAATGAGAGGGATGAGGAGTGTATATCTGATTGGGTGATGGGAAACTTGGAGGATTTTGGACCTTTTCTAAGCCTTTTGTATGAGGGGTTTGAGGTGGAAAACTATGGAGCTGTTTTGATTAATTGAAAAAGAGCAAAGGAAAGGTGGAGACATCTTAGAATTTAGATCGGTGGAGAGTAAATGGTTGAGAAGTGAGTTGAGAAAGTTAATGAGTGGGGTTAATTATGAGCGTAATGGTGGAAGTGTGAGTGAAGGGGTAGAAATGGTAAGGGGGTAATAAAAAAGTGATCAATGGATCTTGAAGTTTTATCATGGAATGTTAGAGGTTTAGGGAATAGAAGAGATAAGAAAATTGTGGTGGCAAAAGGTATTTCTTCGTCCCAGGCTGTTATGGTTTGTTTGCAGGAAATTAAAATTGTGGAATGGATTGATATTTTGATTCATGAGATTTGGGGGTTGAGAACCATGTCTTGGCTTTTGCGCCCTTCTTGGGGGGGGGGCATTTGGTGGTATTCTTTTGATGTGGAATGCAGAGAAGTTGGATGTGTTAGATAATGAGATAGAAGATTTTTCTATTTCTATTCGGTGTAGGTTGAAAAATGAGTCTAAGGATTGGGTTTTTTCAGGGGTTTATGGTCCCACGCTGTTTTGTGAGGTTGTGGACTTTCTTGGAGAATTGGATGATGTTTGAGTGCGTTGGGACTTACCATGGTGCATTGTAGGGGACTTTAACTTGATTAAATTTACTCATGAGAGGAAAGGGATGAGTAGGATTGATAGTAGATAATGTTTGGTGATTTTATTGAGATGGTGGTTGGTGGATGGTTTGTTAAAAGGGGTAAAGTATACATGGTCCAACTTTTAGGAGTGCCCCTCTTTTAGCAGATTATATTTTTTTTCTTTTCTATGCTGGTTGGGAGGATTTATTCCTGAGGACTTAAGGTGCCCTCCCTCATTCTACTTCGGACCATTCCCCCATTTTGCTTACTCCTACTCCTTGCATTGGTGGTCCTAGGCCTTTTAAATTTGAAGAAATGTGGTTTCATTCTCCGGACTTTCTAGAGGCGGTCGAGAAGGAATGAAATAGTTCTAGCTATACTGGTTCGACTAGTAGGAATTTTTCCCTAAAGCTAAAAGGCCTTAAAGTTTGGTTGAAGGTGTGGAATAAAGACTTGGCTGACTTACTTAAAGTTGATATGGATGGTTGTCTTAATTGGTATAAAATCATTAGATACAGCTGAAGAGGTGGGTAGTCTTTTGTAGGATGAGAGAGTGGCTAGAGATTTATTAAGAATGGAGTTTCAATTGTTGATGATTAAAGAAGAAACATTGTGGAGGCAGAGATCTAGAATTAGATGGTTGAAGGAGGAATTTAGAATGGAAATTTTTTCAATCGGGTGGCATCACATTGTATGAATCTTAATGGTATCCATGAGCTTGTGGTTGATGTGACTACGACTCAAAATCGGGTGATTATTAGGTCTGAATTTTACTTTTATAATTATATAAAGCTTTTTAAGGAGGAGGTTCCTTTCAAGCCTTTGTTGGATGGGATGACTTTTGATCGTATTTCTTACCAAGAGAAAAGATTTTTTGGAGTTAACCATTTTCGAAGGAGGAGATTCGACAGATGATTTTCAATATGAAAGGTGATAAGATGCTAGGACCTGATGGGTTTACTATCTCATTTTTCAAAATTGTTGGGATATTGTGAATGTGGATCTTTTGAAAGTTTTTAAGGAATTTTATGAGTCGGAGAAATTCTATGACCATTTAAATAATGCCTTTATTGCGTTGATTCCTGAGAAGCATAATTTTAGGGAGTTGAAAGATTTTAGACCTATCAGCTTGCTCAGTAGTGTTTATAAACTTATTGCTTAGGTTTTGATGTCTAGACTCAAGTTAGTCTTGAAAAGTATAATCTCACATCCTCAAAGTGCTTTCATTAAAGACAAATTTTGGATAGTGTACTCATTGCTAATGAGTATATTGAGGATAAGAGATTAGCAAACATAAATGGGGTGATTTGTAAATTGGATTTGGAGAAAGCATATGATAGTGTGAATTAGAACTTTCTAGATTGTATTTTGCTTAGAATGTGATTTGGGGCAAAATGGAGGAGTTGGATTTTTTATTGCATTAGATTTGCTTCTGTTTCTATCTTGGTTAATGACTCTCCGATTGACTTTTTTGGGAGTTTGAGGGGTCTGAGACAAGGGGATCCCTTGTCCCCTTTATTGTTCATCATGGTGACCAAAGTGCTAAGTAAAATGATTAAAAAAACGGAAATGGGTTATATTTTGGGCTTTGAAGTGGGGAATGGTGGTGTCACGGTTTTCCATTTACAGTTTGCTGATGATACTATGATTTTCTGTGATGCGGATGTTTTCTAAATTGGTTATTTGAGATGCATTCTTAGGTGCTTTGAGGTGGTGTCAGGTTTAAAGATTAATTTGGCTAAGAGTCAGTTGTTTTAAGTGGGGGAGGTTAAGGAGATTAAAAATTTGGCTTGGGCTTTAGGTCGTAAGATTGGGACCCTTCCTCGCATCTGGGTATGCCATTAGGGGTGAATTTCAAATCCAAGGGGGTTTGGAATAGGATGATTGAGAGGATTATTGGTAGATTGGATTTGTGGAAAGCTCCTATGCTTTCAAAAGGTGGTAGAATGACCTTAATTAAATCTACATTGATGTCCACTTCGAATTATCTTCTCTCTTTTCATCATCCCGGTATCAATGGCCAGTCAAATTTAGGTGATGTTTAGAATTTTGTTTTGTGGAATGATGGTCCTGATTGTCACCATTATCATCTTGTTGATTGGAAGACTATTTGTTCTCTAATGGAAAATGGTGGGCTTGGATTTAGAAAGTTAATTTATCATGGGCACTTCTTGTTAAGGGGTTATAGCACTTTGGGATGGATAGAAATAGTTTATGGAGGGTGGTGGTGGCTAGATTTGGTGAATTTTCTGGTTCGGAGTCGAAGGAGGTTCGGGTTAGACATAGATGTGGGATTTGGAAATCAATCATAAAAGTGAGAGAAGATTTTTAGAAGTTTATTCGCTTTAAGTTGGGTTCGGGTTTGGAGATCAAGTTTTGGGAGGACATCTGGGTGGGTGAGACTACGCTGAAGGATGGATTCAATGGTTTATTTTCTTTGGCTTTGGATCCAAAGGTGACTGTTGTGGATTCTTTCGATTTTGAGCGCTCGGTGTGGAATCCAAAATTAAAGCGTAATGTGTTTGATTGGGAGTTAGAGGAGTTAGATTTTTGAGTGTGCTGGAAAATCTTAGGTTAGATGATAATAAGAGGTATATATGGGAGTGGAGCATTTCTAAGAAGGGTTCTTTCACTACTAAATTCTTTTACTATGAGCTGTTGAATTCAATGCCAAATCATTTTCCCCATAAAGGTATTTGGATCCCGGGCATCCCTTTGAAACTTTTTTTTTATGTGGAATGCTTACTTGAATAAAATTTGTACTCTTAATCATCTTCAGAGTAGATGGTGAAATTTAACAAATAGATGTGTGTTGTGTTGGAATGAGGAAAAATCAATTAATCATCTTTTTGTTCATTGCTTTATTGCTTACAGGATTTGGGGCTGGTCCTTCTTTGGTCAGCTTTAGGACATGATCTTGGGATGGGGGATTAAAGATTTAGATGGTTTCCATAACATTATTTGGTAGGTTTTACATATTGTCATCTATTGGAGTTTGTGGAAGAAAAGGAATGTGAGGATTTTTTAGGGGAGAATGAGGAGTCAAACAGAGTTGATCACTTACGTATACAAGCTTTTTTTTGACTGGGTTTCAATCATGGATGATTTTGATGAGACAGAGGTTTTCCTTTTGGTCTGAGGTTATGTAGTTGGGGTTATTGTTTGTTAGTTTTCTTCTTTCTTTCCCTTTATCTTTTTTCACCTTGTGGGTTTGTCTTTTCTATTTCTCTTTCTTAATAAATTGATATTTTACCTCTCAAAAAAAAAAAAAAAAGTTTATGAAAATGTTATTTATAAGTCTTTTGAAATTAGAAAGTCCTTATTAGAAGTTTCTTAATTGTTTTTAGTAGTATATATTTTAGAAAAGTAAGTTTTTAGAAAGTTTGAGGCTTTAGAAATTCTTTGGCTGCAAGTTTTAGGGTCAGTAAGTTTCTAAATTGTGTCAATTGTAAGCCTATTTATAGGCACCCCTCTCCCATGTTTTACAGTGAAGATTGATTAAAGTGTGTTATTGGGTGGTTTCCCAATGCAGCCGTGAACTAGTGCTCTCTCCCTTCCAAGGGTGATCCCACTCTATGCTCCCTCTCTCTCCATCATGGGTTGTAGCACCTTAGGTGCATTTGTGAGTCCACTCACCCTCTCCTACTCTTCTCCATTTTTTCGTTCTCTTCTTCTACTATCCTCTATATCTCTCTCTTCAGTTGCTGCCAAACTACCCTCCATTATTGAAGATAAAAGTTGTTGGATTATAAAAGTTGTTGGACTACATTATTGAGGTATGCCTTGCTGAATTTTTTGGGCACATTAATAGCTGAAATCGCACCCTCAAGAATCCTTATTTTTCTATTTCCTTTTAAGGGTTTGATTCTCACTTGATCCCCTATAAAAGCCCTCTCTTCCCTCTATCTTAATTTCAAAGTTTCCCTACAGATTCCATGATCTTCATTAAGAGTGAGTCAAGATAGCTTATTCACACTTTTTTATCTTTTGAACCGTGAGTGGTGTAGGTGGACCCCAAGTTTTTGCATGCATAACTTTGTAGAATGCACTGACATATATAATTATAAATGAATATCGGTAAAACTTTGGAATCCTTTAGATCTTTTGGAACTATGCCTATCAATACGTTGGTATCTGAAACTATTGTCTAAGAAATCAGTGGTTTGGACCACATATGACTTTCTTGAAGATTTCATAATATGAAGTTTCAGGATTATGTGGATTCAGAAATGCATGGAAGCATGAATTAACAAGTGACGTAAAAATTTTCTCTGAAAAAAAATTAATTGGTTGAATGTTATATTTTTAAAATTTCTTTGCTTTTTCTAAATATGAGTGTTGGTTTCCCAAGGGGTAGTATATGGTTTCCTTGGATATTTAGTCAATTAGGAATTTTCCGGTACATGCTTGTCCTGGTGCTGCTGGCTGCATTTAGGAACATTTTACTAGTAGTTTAACTTGGGAGGTTCATTATTCATTCTTTTTTGCACACTAGTTAAATTTGAAGTCATTGTGGCTCTTCTAATATGTTCATACATGGGCCAATTTTTGACTCTTGTTGACATTTTTCTCCTTTGCTTGAATTGCAGGGGTAGTGGCCATGCTGTGCAGATTGTTCAAAGACATCATTTTGCTTCTTACTTGAAAAGAATGGCTGTTGTTGTTCGTGTTCAGGAGGAATATTTTGCTTTTGTGAAGGTTTGTTCGCTGAGTTTTGTTTCTCATGCACACATTGAATTATGATTACATGCATTCAAAGATCAAGTTCTTTTAAGAATTATTCAATAATCCTTTTAAAGTATCAGTAGTACCCAATAGGAAGTGCATGAACGAAAAGGGGAGAGAGAGAGAGAGAGAGAGAGAGAGAGAGAGAGAGAGAGAGAGAGAGAGAGATATAATATATGTATTTATTTAATTTATAAATTATATTTATATATAAAATATTAAATATGATTCCACAATATTTATTTTTGTTCAAGTAATGGATTCTAGTCAATTGAAAGGATCTTCTGATCAATCCAAAGATCGTTTCATGAGGATTTGGAATATCACATATTGATTTATCAAAGAGAGATGCAACAACTTAAAGAAAGATCTATTCTTTTGGATTCGTTCTTCAAACAGAATGAACAAAGATAGAATAAGACCGATTCCCGAAATGCCTTTCTGGATATTCCTCAATGTCTTGGCCATTGATAGAATGTTAGAAGCAGATTGAGGTGGACATGGGAGGACATGTGGGACTCACAAGGGTCATGGTGGGGCCCACATAAGAAGGTACATGGAGGAGGAACATCTTTGGGACACATGATGAAATCTTTTTAGAGTTATTTTACTGTTTTACTTAATGTTTTATGAGTTAATAGAGTTTAGGACCTATTATCATTTGCTTCTATGATACCAAAATTGCAGCACAGATGATTAGACGAAATCAAAGAATTTCTTGGGAATCCTACAAGATCAATTTTTTCGTTTTTTCTCTAACTGATGCTCAAAACTTCATCTGGTTTCGAATCCTACTGAGAGGTCCAGTAGAGATGATAAGCTGTTTCTACAACAATATGTTTCTTTTGTCCCTTCCAGGTGATCGGAAAATACAGAAATGGTTGATATATTCAAGATATCATGTATTGACAAAACACCGATAAACTATTTCTTCTAATAGGTAGGGCCAAGGAGAATGTCATATTAGAAAGGGAAAGGGAAAGTCTCATAATAAGAAGAGTGAGTTTACACATTGACCTCGAGTGAACGATGGAGATTTGATCAGATCTTTTGTTTTACATTGGTTTGGAGGATGATGTAATTCATACTTTTTCCTTCCGAGTATGACTACAATTTTGACTTGGTGTAAATACGTTTTTTGGTCATTTATGCTGTTCCATATATTTGGTTGCAACTTTCATTATATAAATAATGTTTTGCACTTTGGAATCCATGTGTTCGTAAGACTCAAATGATTATGGAATTCCTTTGTTTTCTTTTTTTTCCTTATGTACGGAGAAGTTTCTTGTTATTATTTTTCTCTCCAAGGGGTTGTGGTAAAAGGTGATTTTTCATGGTTATTTTGTGTCGGATTTAATTGAATGGTCCATGTTGACTTGTGAAAGCTTTTGCAAATTGAGGATCCATTCTCATGGTTGGATATTTTATGTTTGCACACTCTGAGTTGTGCAATGGGCAAGCCAACATTGACCCAACTAAAAAAATCTGTGTTGGGAATGAATGATTTTCTCTAATATACCTTTTCTTTTATAAATTCACTCTTTGCTGTACAAACAAAATAAAATGGTAATAAAAGAACTCTTTATCTGATTATTTTACTGTTTCTTCTCCTTGTTACTTTCTCTTCCCTGATTAGATTGAATCCGATCGGAATATGTTCCTGAAAATAAGGCTTGAAAAGGAGGGAACAAGTAGGATGTCATATATAAATGAAAATAATGTGACTTGAGATTTAGCTTACCAAACCCTTTATTAGATTTGTTATAAAACAACTATTTCTATTATTTCAGGGTGCACCGGAAACTATCCAGGATAGGTTGATTGATTTGCCGTTGTCATATGTTGAGACGTACAAGAAATATACACGTCAAGGGTCTCGAGTTTTGGCCCTTGCATACAAGACTCTTCCAGAAATGGCGGTATGAATTTTTTGTGATTTGTTATGTCCTATGTGATTAGATTTGTTTCTTATTTCCTTCTTCTTTTAAGTGAATCAATATAATCTTTACCATTTTACTTTATCTGGATTACCAGTCATCTGAACTACAAAGTATGTGAACTCTTTCGTTCTCTACAAATTATGCACTTCACAAAGTAAATCATAAAGGGGTTACTTTCTATGTGAACTATTAGATTCTTATTAATTGTGGAATTGTTATTTTCAATCACCAATTAGTGAGTACCACTTCAATTTCTTTCTAGATAATTCAGAACAATTAGCTAAGAAAGCTAATGGGGATATCATATCAATGAAAAGTTGTCAGACAATTTTTATAGACTAATTTTCTAGCACATGGTACTTCCATATCTGCGATAACTGGATCAAATGACACTCAATATTACATCACAGGCAGCAGAGACTTCACTTTAGGGATGAAATCTGTGACATTGGTAGCAACCTTAATGCTTCCAACAATGCATGCTTTTTTTTTTTTTTGGTATGGCCACTTGGGCCAACATCATGTTGACAACCGCACAAGGTGGGACTGGACTGAGCCAGTGAGAACCTGAGCGGGCGACACCACAGCGCACTGC
>JAOXJP010114034.1:0-14035 GCA_025762735.1 Platanus orientalis
TCATTACACCTTGGTAAGGAACTTGATTACATGAAATTCTGGGTTCTATTGGTAAATGGTTAAATCTATTCCTAATTGTGTGTGTATTAGTTAAGATTTAATTCATCTACCTTGCTATTATATTCATTGAAATCCTAAGCTTCACTCTATGTTTTAAGGTAAGAAGGTTGAATCCATATGAAAGTAAAAAAGGGGAAAATGATTTCTACTCCTCATGCTTGATGTTTGTCTTGACTTCCCCATAGATGAAATTCCTATCCATATCCTCATTGCTAGTTGGTAGTCATTATTCACCTTAATTGATTCCTAGCTCTATTGCTTATGCTATCTTGTATGCTAGTTTCTTAGTGATGCTATTATTATGCATTCCACTTGATTATGTCCACTTACATTTGATTTGATGAGCTCTAAACTAATATCCTTACACCTATATGCATGACTTGTTTGAGACTTTTACACTATCATTGGTTTTAGAAAGTTAGAAAAGGAATTTCCAAACACTTTGTTTTGGTGTGAGTATGAGCTATTACTTTTTGTTTGGTTTAGGTGAGACATTTGTGGTTCTGTTGGAGACTTTTGTTATTGGCCTACTTGGTGGCCCCATATGATGAGATTATTCATTTTGGAGAATGTGGTTCGGTATGGATGTTAGTTATACTTTCCACTGTTTAGCTTAGAATTCATGATGATACTTCCACTGCAACCATTAAATGGATGTTACTTTACGGTTATGCTTCTACTACGATGTGTTGACAATTGAGGTTAAGTAATTGGGATAAAAGAAATGAAAAAAAAAAAATAATAATAATACATGCTGCAAATAAGTTAGGTAAGTAAGAAACCCCCTTTTGCAAGGAAAGGGTAATGTCACACGCCAAGATCCGCAACGTCGTGCACGTGCATTCCAAATATATTTCCCTGATTTCCTCGTGCGGGTTTTGGAGCATGACATGGGATATGGCTGTAAAACTATATGGGCTCAAACTACGATGATGTTGGAACATCCTTGCCATCATTGTAGATAGCGTGTTTTGTTCAACTCTTGAGGCAACTGACGATGACTAAGGCCATACAAGATGAGGTGGTGGAGGTGTATAAACATTTTATGAGGGAATGTAAGAATCTTGTGTATATCTTTCTCTCCTATATTGATGGGATCTTTGTAGTGGGGTTCCCTATGATGCCTAGGTACTTGGTTTGCCTCCATAGGGGTGAGTTTCCCTCAGCATGGACATTGGAATTTATTTTGGGACATGTTTGGAGGATTTTTCCCCTTGCTTTGTCACATGCTGACTGAGCAAGAAGTTTATACTGGCTTTCACTTAAGCCATGTGTGCCTCTTGTGCGGCTATAAGGCGGTCATGCTCTTCTAATTTTTGAAGAAGCTATTTTGTGCTCAGTTCTTCTTCTTTATGGTTGCTTAGATACTAATCCAGATCCTCGATGGTGGGAAAGTCTTTTTTTTGGAACTCTATAAGCTGTGAGGGTATCCTAACAACTTGATTCTTTGGTTTATTCTCAAAGAGTTGCACAGTGGATGTTGTGTTTACCGTAGCCGTTAAGTCATTTGTGGAAATCTTTGGGAGCTTCATTGTGTTTCTAGCTGACTGATTTATGGTCATCATACCAATTTCATTGATGGCCAAGGGCCATGGGGAATGTGGTCTTGGGGTTCCCTTAGAGGAAGCCCCCTTTTTCCCCCCATTGTCATCACTATAACTCGGGAGAGCTGTATGGGACCAAGGAATTTTCCTTTCCAAATGTAGGTTATAACTTGTGTCTCCTTTGTATAAGAAGGAAAAGATGGGTCCCGCCTCTAAGGGTGAACCCAGTGTGGCAATGCATTGCTTGGCATGCCCTTAGCTCTTCGTTTGGGTGTATGTGTTATTTTGGATCTTTTCCCTTCTTCTTTGTGCGGAATTCTTATTTTTCTTATTGTTTTGAACCTTTTTAATGACTCGAGAGTCTGTTAGAGATTGGGTGTTTTCTTCTAAGGTTATCTTTGTTGGCTCAAGGTCCTCCCCCTCATTTTCCATGTTTCGAAAGAGTTCAAACTGGGAGAAAAAAATAGAGTTCCTGAATTCCACTCTAGCTCACTCTGCATGTTGTTTATGAAGGGCAAAGTCTTGGTAGTGTATATTCTCATTTCCTTTTCACATTTTAACACCCTTTCAGATTTAGTCAATGCCTTCTTATTATTACCCTTATTTGATTTATGTTTTATTCTTTTTCTATTTTTGGCAAGAGATGGTTTAGACAACCCTTGCCTCTTAATTTAAAAAGGCCATTTACGGCTACAAGAGATGGAGTCCGCAACTAATTAGTGGGTCACGACTGGATGAAGGGTCATGATTGAGATGTGGATCATGACTGAATATTAGTGCACAAATGGCCATCTAGGTGTGATTGGTTATTGGTGCAGCATTAACCACTGGGGCATGACTGGATATTGTTGGCTACGACTGCATGATGTTAACCACGATTATCAGGGGTCATAGTTGGGTAGTGTTGGCTATGGGTGTATCATGTTGTTGTGTTTTTATAGGGTTCGAAGCACACCTTCTTTGGGATTTTGGTCCAGGCTTCACCACCCATCTTACTCGTAAAGTTCTTGTGGAAAATTGGGCAGCATGTCATTCCAGATGAAACTAAAAGGGGATCAAAGGGAGTTGCACTCCTATGAGTGATTGTCTCGTGAGTTGTGGACGCACCATCATTAGTGGATATTGGCAACACTGCAATGACTTTTGGAGGCAAGGTAGATTCCTATGAAGGGGTGGGCCTCTTTAGTCATGGGTGGCTATTTGGACAAGGCCGATCCTCGTATGAGGGGGCAGGTTGCAATAGCCACATGATTGGTCGTGCATGCTGGGGAGGCATCAACCTCAACCCATGTCCAAGGTCCTATAATGGGGATAACAACATAGTTCATGGTGCGCCAATGGGCGTTTCCACGATTGCAAGTATGTTGTTGGGAATCTTGTAAAAAGTGACACCCATTAGTACAACGGAACAAGAAGAGAGATGAGAGAAAATTGAAGTACCATTGAGCATACCAAAAATCTGTAATAGGAATATTGAAATTCGTGTATTCAAATTACCCAACAGTATAAGGGATGATTTATTATTTTATCAATGGGGACTCTCACTCAAGTTTTTTCTAAGGAACTTGATAATTACAATTGTTTGACATAACCGACCTTTGATAGACTTCTTGTTTCACAAATTGTAACTCAAGCAAACCATGCATAGAGGAATGAACTTGTTGCATTAGTCATTATATGTTTACATAACCTTTTATAAAGCTTTTACAATGATTTGAACAAAAACTACATAAACTTATCTCACCTTGCCGGCACCATGGACCTTGGGCTTGATTTCCTTTGCTATATTCATTAGAACTTGCAAAGGTTTAATGGACATGCTTAGTTCTTGAAGAGAGGAAGCCTTAGATGTGTGCTTTCTTGGAGGAAAATAGCTTGAGTCTTGAACATGTGTGTGCTTAATGAATAATGCAAAAGTCCTCAAACGTGTGATAAAGAGGTATATATAGCTGCATTGCTGATTAGGGTTAGAAACCTTCTTATTGTGGCGATCTTTAACGTGGCTTGATCTAGGCTTTTCATGATAGCTTGTTGTAAATTAGACGGCCAAGGAAGTCTCCAAAGAAATGTTGGGAACTCCTATTTGGTATGGGAATATATTATCCCATAACTCTGTCCATATTGGAGACCTTCTGACAATCTCGTTTCTTTAATTAGACTCCTGGATGTCGATCTTGAATTCACTATTCCACAGGATGTGACTGAGTGGTTAATTGCAACAAATTAGTTGATTAGTTGTGGTCACTTGGCATGCGATGCGACTGGTTGGTCAATTGCAGTAACTTGGTGTGCGGTGTAACTGGTTAGTCAATCATGGAGATTGGTGCACGACTCAACTGGTTAGTCAGTCGTGGTAACTAGTGTGAGGCGTGACTGGCTATGGGTCGCGATGGGTTTTGGTCATGACTGGTTTGTCAGTCACGATTGTTATGAGGCGACTGATCCACCTCAATCATGACAAAAGTTACTTTGGTAAATATATCAATTTTTAATTTTTTTATGCCTATAACTTGGGTTTGTGAGGCCCTTCTCTAAGGCTCGTGTCAGGTCCACACTAAGCCAACCTAGGTCTTGGATGGGTATTTAAGCATACTTACCACTTTTTCATGGATTTGACCTTTTGAATGCATGATGTGGCTTCAAATGCTTCTAGTTGAACCTCGAACTCCTGTCTCCTGTCTTTTGTGGTTTTCTAGTCTTGAATATCTTTCTTCTTGCTTAAGTTCCAAACTCAATCACCTAGAATCTATCATGAGTTTCAATGTATTACAATGCATACATGTCATGACCTATGGTATACTACTCCATGTATTTTCTCATGGAATGGAATTGACAACTTTAACTATATATATCATTTACACCTTCCGATTATGATGGTCTAATCATTGATGCCAAATTTCTTCACTGGTTTGTCTTTGTCTTGTAAAAAATAAACTTTTTTCTCCACGTAGTGCATAAATTCCCCATTCCTCTCTAGTTCTCATTTCCATGATTTGTCCTATTGCTACTCCTTAATCACAAATCCATCAGCAATGAATTCAAAAATAGATGACAAATCATTTATAAGTTGTCCATCTGAGAGTAAATTTGTACTAATTTCAGAAAATAAGAGGACATTTTCAAGATGAAAATTACCATGTGATGATGATATAGTAGCTGATCCAATTTGAGAAATAGGTAGTGTTCTTTCATTTCCAATAACAATCTTTTTGTTAACCAAATTGGGTCATAGATAATGAAAGATACGTACATTGTTTGTCATGTGAGAACTTACACTAGTATCAAGAATCCACTTTAGATCATGCGGGTCAATTAAACCATGGCTGCTAATGCCTTTGGTATATCTTTTGCTTGATAAGCATGGTTGAAGTGGTTCTAGCAATTTAAAGCTATGTGATTTACTTTACCACAAATTTGGCATGGTGCTTATTGTATATAGGTGTTGGAAAATTTTTGAGGATGTGTATTCTATCATATCTATTGGTGCAACAGATCTTGAGGTCATGGATCCGAGGTTATGTTCATGTTGTACCCTCTTCCTTGTGCTACCTGTGTGAACCCAGACCCTCTAGAGTTCCAAGTTTGATTATGATGGAAATTTTGATTTGGGCATCCTTGATTCCAACCTTGGCTTAGTTCCTACTTGGCCAATTACCTCTTCAATTTCCTTGTCATTGGGTAATGTAGGCTCCAAATTTATTTGGAGTCTCATTACTTTCTTTATTTAGTTGTGATTTCTTTTCATAACCAATGAGAGATTTATACAAATTGATTAAGGGAAGGGAGGGGTGGCTTTACTAATAAGGCATTAGTAAAGCTTTCATACATTTTTCCTAAACCTTTTACAGCCTAAAAGACTTTGTCTGAATTTGATGGTGGCTTTCTTATTGCAGATTGCTCATCACAAATATTTTTAAGCTTCTTTAAGTAAACTTCAATAGAATCGTTACCTTTTACACATTGTGCATTTGGTAGATGAGATTAAATTCCCTTTATTTTGTTGATGACGTAAACAGTTCCTTTACATAAACATCACGAGCCATTTCCATTCCTATTATAAGATTCAATATTTTCACTGTCATTGTGCCTGAAAGTATATTCTTAAAGAGTTGATCATGTTTCCTCCATGATATATATGCCTTGTTCATCTCCTCCTTTCCTTCTTCGTTGATGATCATCTTCTTTGGTATTTTGATATCTGGATTAATTTGGTCAAGTAGATCAATATTCTCAATCATGTATTCTATTATTTTATAACTTGTTGATATTGTCACGACCCAAATCTGTGGGCCATGAAGTGGGCCGGGTTCGGATCCATGACATGGGAATAACCTGCTTTCTCACACGGGGAGACCAACGTGCTCGGAGTGGGTCATTAACCCTCTCACCTAATTACATAATATTTTTATATACATGCATTTACTTATCCTTTCATTTAATTTTATCCACGTCTATTTAAGTCCATTTCCAACATAACACATCACAGTGGAATGAGAATAACGATGACATAATCCAAATAAGTGCAACGGATATAAGTATCAATCAGTTTGAAAGCATCCTATAGTCAACCAATGTAGAAAGGGCTAAACATGCCCATAAAAGTACATACATCCCATAGCCCCACGGGCATAACAAGTAACAAAAGTACATCTCCCATCAAGTAAACTATAAACTGAAACTAAACTAAAGTGAAGTATCCAAGTCAGCTGTCCAACACTAACCATCTCTCTTTTGCCCTAAGGTGTAGTTCAACCTATAAGCCTACACACCTGCAGGTGGTGCTAATTGGGGTAAGCTTGATGGGCTTAGCGAGAGGGTAAACAATTTATACAACACTAAATAAGAGAAAAGATAATCACAGTAATAAATAGGAATAATCAAGGTAGCTAAGGAATCGAAACAATAATAAGAGTACATCAAATATACTAAACATATATCCTTACTATGATCTGAGTACACACAGATCATTAGATAATCACAAGAATATCTAAAATAGATCAGAAGGAGTCATGCATATGGTACATGTTATATGCCACATGCTAAGTACTATGTGCACATGCATAGTAGTGTTTGTGTTACATGTAAATCACAATGATGCCTCATCACATATCATATCTAAGTGTGAATAAACCATGAAAGGTTTCCGATAAAACATATCATAAGTAAACCATAAGAGGTCTCCGATGGAAATAAATCAAATGAACCATATTAGAGTCTCTAACACATCACATCACATAACCTATATAAGGGTCTCTATTATAGCACATCGTATCACATATGTTGGACTACAAAGACTGTCTTCACCTATTAATGTGATATGATGATTGAGTACTTGAGGCCATGAAGGCTAACCCACAAAAGGGTCTCTAGGATTATAAGATCAATGAGCACAACGACCATTTTTACCTATTAATGTGACCCGGTGATTGGGAACCTGAAGCCGTAAAGGCTAACCCACAAAGGAGTCTACGGGCTCACGAAAGGCAACCCACATAAGGGTCTTCAGGCCCACAAGGGGCAACCCACATAAGGGTCTATGGGGCTACATCCAGCCAACCTATATAAGGGTCTCTAGGGTCATAAAGACCATACACATATATACAGCTCACAAGGACCAACCCACTTTGGGGTCTTCGGGTCTAATAGGGCATATTCCCACATAGGGGTATAATATCAAATCCTCACATCCAAAACCACATCTTTGTAAAATAAGGTAGATACTACATAATCATACCATTTGAAATATCTATGTGTTCCATCTCATGAAGAGTCTAAGGAAGTAGTAGAAAATCACATGAAAGTGGTCAAATGCTAATATGCAAGTGAAGGTACTTGACTCATAACTAGGGGCATAAGGGATACTCATGAATGTAAAATCATTTTATGACTAAGTTCATGTAGGTAGAAAACCAAGTATCTCAAATCCTTTTTAAAAACTCATGTAGAAATCCCGTATAAATAGCAACCTAAAAATCAAGGAGTAAACCATGCTAATGATAACATGCACATGCCGCTAAGAAATATCACATGATGTAAATAATAACGTGACCACATGTGAATAAATAAAATTAACACATTTAATCATGGTGTAACATAAATCGAATGAAACACACCAAAGAGAGTAGTAGACTAACATAGAGAGTCAATGGAGCATCACCAATTTCTATAAGCCAACATATATTTGAGAGAATATAACATAAGAAAGATTAGGCTCATGCAAGGAATCAAATGACATCCAAAAAATATGTGAGTAATATGTAAAATCTATAAGAGGCATTTTATCAAACAAGTAGGGTGAAAGAATTAAAGAAGTAACATAAGAAGCCAATAGAGCATCACAAATTTTCATAAGATAACATATAATTGAAGGAATTTATCATATGAGACATTAGGCTCATGCAAGGAATCAAAAGGAATCCATGAAACATATGATTAGTATAAAAAATCTATGAGAGGCATTTCATTAAGCATGTAGAGTGCAAGAATTAAGGAACTCAAGGAAATCAAAGGGATAAACCCATCCTTCAC
Organism: Platanus orientalis; assembly: GCA_025762735.1. Classification (NCBI taxonomy): domain Eukaryota; kingdom Viridiplantae; phylum Streptophyta; class Magnoliopsida; order Proteales; family Platanaceae; genus Platanus; species Platanus orientalis. The sequence goes on from JAOXJP010114034.1 coordinate 8,133, forward strand.
CATAAAAAACCCTTTCAATCCCTACAAACCATGTAAATCAAACTCCCAAACACTTTCACATATGTTAAAGATCATCCTAACCATCCCACAAAGCTCCATTCACAATATCACAATTCCATAACTTAAGGACACCATAGAAACTAACAAGAAAAATACCAACCAACAATCTCATATCAAGGAAACATGGTTCATCTCTAAGAAACCATCATTATCAACAGGAAATAGAGATGAATCCATCAAAACATAATCTCAAACAACAAATCTAAGATCTTAAGAAAGGAATGTGTGCGTAAACAATATATCCAACTCACAAACCATTCTCATAGAGATTAAAATCCATAGATCTTAGCACACATAATGATGGAACTGAAACTGACACACATTTAGGACCCTCAGCTAGGATCGAGATCCTAAGCCTCGGTCTGGATAGCCTCGAAGCCCCTGTATCAAGATTCCCAAAGTGACCAAGATTCCCAAAGCCTCCAGGATTCCCTAGAACACAAAGGTACTGAAGGTACCAACCCAATATTTCTCGAGACCATCAAGATCATCTGGGGGAATCTCCAGAGGCAATCAGGACCCTCGGGATGTACTTACTGATGCATCTGATCCGGCCTTGTCTGAGGCCTTCATATCAGGAAGGAAGGCATGCGCCATTTAAGTCGAACAATTAAGGAAACCAATTTATATCTAACCAACCCTAACTATAACAGCTCATATAATCATGCCCACCAGCACTACCTGGGCACAGGGCGTTAGACTAGGATCCGAGAACTATGCTAGAGGTGAAAGCTATAAAATAAGCCAATAGCAGTGAAGAAAAGTATGAGCAATATCTCCTCATAATTTACCTAGTATTTCCTCTTCGAAGTCTCTAACTTGATCGTCGGAGGGCAATTGTCCATCACCGGCTTGGACTATCCTTCTACTTATCTTTGCAGGTCCATAGGATCACTTGGAACCTTGCACCCATCTGGTTGATCCTGAGTATCAAATTTGGGCAGCATTAGTTGATGCCATCTGTGGGAACCGTGGTTAAAATTAGGGCTGTAAACGGAGTGAATTCGGATCGGATATATGCACATCCGATATCTGATCCGATTAAATTTGTGTGCATCTGATATCTGATTGGATATCAGTCGAATGTTTAACAAATGAATTCAAATTCGAATTCGATTACATAATCGGATTTCGGATGCGGATTCGGATATCTGGTTAGTTGGATTTAGCATATATATATATATAAAATTATGTATAAATCGAATTTAGCATATATACTAATAAATATAATATATATATATATATATAATTGTGTATAAATATAATATATATATAGATAAATATGTATAAATATAATATTTAATCGGATCGAATGTGTAGGCATCTGATTTTGGTTCGTTTAATAATCAGATATTTAATAATCTGATCGGATTTTAAACAGAGTCGGATATATAAGCATTCGAATTTGCTTTAATCGAATAGGATTCGGATGCTTAATCGGATAATTGATAGCCCTAATTAAAATGGCTCATTTTGACTAAGGGTGTATGGTGGAGACTAAATCCATGGATGCATGAAGGAATAACCAGAGGAGCATGGCAACACACAATGAATAGAATGATCAGATTGAGAATGAAGGAGACAGACCCAACCTTGAGCGACAAATGCGGGACCTCACCAAGGTCGTTGAGGAGATTGCTCAATAGAATCAACAACTCCTACAAAGGATTGTGGATAGAGAAGAAAGAGAGGACCACGAAGGGACATAGGATGAAAATCCCGCTCCATCAAGAAGCAAGAATGAGGAATAAGTGGGAGAGACAAAATCACGTTGGCCAGGAAAATATCACGATGAAGAACACCCCCACCAAAGTAGGGCAAAAGGAAGCAATTCGGGAAACCCGTTGATGAACGAACGATTCAAAGAGGTACATAATCAACTTGAAGATGTCATGCGGACGATGAAGGGAAAGGAATCATCGACCATTGAGGACTTAGTTTGGAGGACTGAACTTCCTTTCTCAGTCCAAGTAATGAAATGCCCACTTCCTCATAAGTTTCGTGCCCCTCGGATGGAAGCATTCGAAGGGATGAAATATCCCCTTGATCACCTGGAGACGTACAAAACATTAATGCACCTCCAGGCCTTCCTGGACGAGATCATGTGTTGAGCCTTCCCATTGACCCTCAAAGGCCCTGCCCGCACATGGTTCAGGAGGTTGAAATCAGGGTCCATTAACAGTTTCCTGGATCTCAACAAGCGGTTCATCAGCCATTTCATAAGTGTACAGAGTTACCAGAAGCCTGTGACTCACCTCTTAAACATCAGACAAGAATGAGAAGAATCCCTAAGGAGCTATATCACCTGGTTCAACATAGAAGCCTTGCAGGTGGACGATACCAATGATAAAGTGATCCTAACCGCCTTGATGGGGGGATTGCAACCATCAAGGTTCCTGTTCTCTTTATCAAAGTTTCCACCCAGCACCCTAGAGGAGTTGATGGTAAAGGCATAGAAACATATGAATGGGGAGGAGGCGATGTCTGCACGAAGAGGTGGAGGAGAGTCGGAGAAGAGAAGGACAGATGGGTTGTCCGGTTTCACCCAAGCCTGAAGGGAAAGTGACCATGCCTGCCAACCCGAGTCGAAAGCAGGAAAACTCAAATCTCAGTTCTCCAATTACACCCCTCTGAATGCAGTTCTGGAGCGTATTCTGATGGAGATCAAGGACGACCCAGCCCTTAAATGGCTTGGAAAGCTGAAGGCCCCTCTGGCATGGTGAGTGAAAGGGAAGTACTGCCGCTTTCATAGAGACCACGGTCACGGCACAAATGATTGTTTTGATCTAAAGGAATAAATTGAGGAATTGATACATTGAGGGAGATTTAGGAGATTTGTTACGGGTCCAAAGGCGGATGAGAATAAGGTAACGCCTCGTCAATCCACCACCAAGGAGAAGGAAGGAATCCCTCCCTTGGGTGAAATCCGAGTAATAGCTGGAGGCACTGTCAGGGGAGGAGAGTTAGCTTCTGTAAGGAAAGCTCATATGTGAAAATGCAAGCAAGTCGAGGGAAAGGATGCCTATACAACTGGGAGGCCGACGAAACTAGCTCAAAGACCCAACCCCTCAATCACACTCTCTAAAGAGGACTTCACATGACTGCAACACCCACATGATGATCCCCTCGTTGTAACAGTTATGATTGCTGGGTACAGGACAAGGAGAGTATTAGTAGACAACGGCAGTTCCGCAGATATCTTATACCTTCCGGCCTTCAAATAGATGAAGATCCCAAAGGACAATCTTCAACCCATAGGAGCTCCCCTAGTAGGCTTCACGAGGGATAAAATCTTCCCATTAGGCTCGATAACTCTACTAGTCATGGCCTGGCTCGAAGAACAATAAATTACCAAGGAAGTCACCTTCCTTGTAGTTAACTACCCATCAACATACAACGCGATACTGGGAAGACCCTCATTGAATCAGATGAGAGCGGTGACCTCTACTTATCACCTAATGATGAAGTTCCCCACGGAACATGGGATCGGGATAGTCAAGGGTGACCAGATTATGACGAGGGAATGCTATAGTGCCTCTCTATCAGAGAAATTACCGGATGAAGCAATGATGGCCAGCGAAGAGAAAGGGAAGTAAATTAGTTAGACTATTGAACCCATGGAAGATCTCTTGGAGGTTCTGTTGGATAGCCAATCACCCGATCAGAAAGTTTGGATTGGAAGCCTCCTTGAGCCAGAATAAAAGGAGAGGCTGATCAGGCTATTATCTTGGCATCGAGATATCTTCGCCTAGACTCATCAAGACATGCCTGGCATTGAACCCGAGGTCATTGTTCACAAATTAAACATCTGCACAACTGTAAAACCTGTAAGATAAAAGAGAAGAAATTTTGCAACAGACGAAAATAAAGCGGTTGCAGATGAAGTAGACAAACTCTCTGAAGCTAAGTTTGTAAAGGAAGTCCATTACCCTGAATGGCTGTCGAATGTTGTGTTAGTCAAGAAATCGAATAGAAAATGAAGAATATGTGTCAATTTTACGGACTTGAACAAAGTCTATCCAAAAGATAGTTTTCCTTTGCCAAGAATAGACACATTAGTGGATTCTACTTCTGGTCACAGATTGCTCAGCTTTATGGATGCCTTCTCAGGGTACAATCAGATCTGGATGTTCGGACCTGATCAAGAAAAAACTTCATTCATCATGAATAGAGGATTGTACTGCTATCGGGTAATGTCATTTGGGTTGAAGAATGCAGGCGCTACATACTAGAGGCTAGGTAATGCTATATTTAAAGATCAGATATAGAGAAACATGGAAGTGTATGTCGATGACATGCTGGTTAAAAGCTTGAAGATGGATCTCCACTTCACAAACCTTGAAGAAACCTTTGACACTCTAAGGAAGTTCAAGATGAAGCTGAACATGACGAAATGTGCTTTTGAAGTGTCAATGGAAAAATTCTTAGGCTTCATGGTCTCACATAGAGGAATCGAGGCAAATCCCGAGAAGGTGGAATCCATCTTGAAAATGGAATCGCCTCGAAACACAAAGGAAGTTCAGAAACTCGCAGGACGAGTAGTAGCGCTGAACAAGTTCATTTCACAATCAATAGATAAGTGCCTTCATTTCTTTTGGCTCCTTCAAAAAGCGTTCGAATGGATGCCTGAATGTGAAGAGGCATTTCAGAAGCTGAAGGAACATCTGGCTAGTTTGCCATTGTTATGTAGAACTGAGCTTGATGACTCATTGCTCTTATATGTCACTGTATTAGACTCCATCATGAGCTTAGTTTTGATAAAAGAGGAAGAAAGCAAACAATGCCCTGTGTACTACGTTAGTTGGGCACTAACTAGGGCAGAGAAGAATTATCCCAAGATCGAAAAGGTTCCTTTCATAGTAGTAACCATGGCAAGGAAACTCCGCCCGTATTTCCAGGCTCATGCAGTCATAGTGTTGACTGACCAACCCCTAAAATATGCCCTACAATGACTGAGTTCCTCAGGCAGACTGATAAAGTGGGCAGTTGAATTGGGTGAGTTCAATATTGAATACAAGTCAAGAGGGGCGATGAAGGGCCAAGCAATCTCTGACTTTGTAGCCGAGTTAACACCATCCGTTGAAGCTGAGGAACCGGAAGGGGCAACCCTCGTTGTGGACAATAGTTGGCTACTGAACATCAATGGGTCGTCAACAAACAAGGCAAGCGAAGCCGGGATCATAGTGATTTCTCCTGTAGGCGAAGAGTTAGAATATGCCATCATATTTGGGTTTAAAGCAACCAACAATGAAGCAGAATATAAAGCATTGGTCAACGGGCTTAAGATAGCCCACAAACTCAGAGCCAGAGGGGTAAGGATCTGGAGCGACTCCAAACTAATAGTGGGCCAAGTCCTCTGAGAGTATGAGGCAAGGGAGGAAAAGGATGGCAGAATACCTGGGGGTAACACAAGCGTGGACGACCATGTTTGACGTGTTCGTTATTGAACATGTACCACGGGAGCAAAATGACCGAGCAAACAGATTGGCTCGACTAGCCTCAGCCCTCGAGGACAATGAAGAGGTGCTGATTGAATATCTAGCCACACAGAGTGTTACTATCTCTGAATTGAAATCAGTGGGAGTCACGGAAGAAGATCCGACATGGATGGACATAATCAGGGCATTCCTAGAAGAAGGTAGGTTGCCTGACAATCGTATAGAGCCTAGGAGGCTCAAATTACAAGCCTCGCGGTATATGTTACTAGATGGAGTTTTGTACAAAGGAAGCCTCACGCTGCCCTACCTAAGGTGCTTAAGCCCGACCGAGTCAGAACTGGTGATGACAGATATTCATGAAAGAATCTGAGGGAACCACTCAGGGGGTAGATCAATGGTTCATCG
>JAOXJP010114045.1:0-28024 GCA_025762735.1 Platanus orientalis
GCATTTTTATTGGAATTAGAACATCATAGTTAGGCTACATCATAGCCCTAGCAAGAGAAATTAGTTCATAACTAAATAAATAAAAACTAGAAATTTAAACAAGAATATTCAAGAAAAGCTACGGAAATAAAAACTTTATTTCGAAGCTTCAAAGGAGGAACTGGAGCAGCTCCTTCTCTCCTCTTTCACGCTACCTCTCCTTGGGATGCTTTTCTGCAATTTTCTGAATGCCCAAAGTGTATGTAAAACACCCCTATTATAATCTTTTGGCCAAACCCCTTATGGTACAATTTTGAGAATATTCTTGCTTGATTTCCGAGTTGAGAAATTACCAGCCACTTGCCATGCAATTTTGGCATTTGTAGCTCTGTCTCTTAGTTTTCTGTGACCATAAGAATCACCTCAATCTAATCTCTGGAGCGAAAGTTATTCCCAAATTATTGAACTATGTTTAGAAACTTTTTGGATTTTCATGTTTCCACTTGTGACTTGATTTTTGCCTCTAAAACAATTTTCTGGGGAAAAGTTATCAACATGAGAATTGTAACTCCATCTCTTAGCCTTCTGTGGCCACAAGAATCACCTAAATCGGATCTCTAGACAGGAAGTTATACCCAAAATACCGAAATAGGTTCAAAAAATCCGAGAGATAATCTTGCCAAAACATGGATTATAAAAGTTGTCAACACTTAGTTTCCCTTTTTCTTCATTACTTGACTATTTAGCTGATTTAGTCCTTAAGCTTGACTTAATTAATTGCATCAATTCTTCTAAAATTAGTTCCAAAGCCATGTCACCAATCTTTTAGCAAATTTTGGCCAAGGAAATCTCCATTTTAGGCTCTTTTGCTTGAATTGTTCATTTCCTCTTCAAATTAAACAAAGTGAAGAAAATTAAGATAAGAACTAATAAAACAAAGAGAAAACAAGCAAAAAGTAAAGACTAAAGGCTATTAAAATGATGATAAAATATAATCATATCAATCATGCTTGGGAAATGCTACAAGTTTTAGAAATATACAAATTTTGTCAGTTTGGACATGACTTTCACCCATTGGATCCCTACATATGTGGGATCTTGTCTTGGATGAGTTATAACTTATCTAAACTCTTATTTAGGTCATTTAGAATAACAAAAATAAATGTTAGAGGGATTAAAGAGGCTTGGGAGAGGAAGAGGAAACTCTTCCCCAATTTGGTAAGTTTCACTCCCAACTTTGAGAATCTTGTTAGGATAGTTCATTTCTTTCCTAGATCTTCTAGTTTATCCTAATTTATACATGATCTACATCATTTTACAGAGAATAGAGGAAAAGGAAAGGAGGTGTTAGAGGATTTTAGAGCTTGAACAAGGAGAAAGATCAAGAATAGTGAGTGTTCATATATGATGTGTTACTTCTTTTGTTCTACTATTTTTTTTCTCGATTAATCTTTAATTTGGTTGGTATTTTTATTTTCTCTATCAATTGATTGTTAAGTCTTTGAAGTTTCAGAAGATTACAACCCTTGATTTCTAAATCTATGAGGTTTTTGTGAGTGTTCATATATGATGTGCTGCTCCCTTTATTCTCCTACTATTTTCTTCTTGGCTAATCTTCAATTTAATTGGTATTTTGGTTTCTCTATCATTTGATTGTTAATTCTTTGAAGTTTGGTAAGTTTATATCACTTGAGTACTAGATCTATAAGATTTTTGTGAGTTTTCATACATGATGTGATACTACCTTTATTTCTTCCATTGTTTCTCCATGGTTATTCTTCCATTTGACTAGTATTTTATCTTCCCCATTATTGGATTGCTTTATTTTTAAAGTTTGATAAGTTTACTTCACCCAAACTCTATATTCATTGACGATTAGTGAGTTCTCAAGTTGATTACTCTATTCGTTTATTTTTTCACTTTGATCTATTCTTGGTTGTCATTTTAGGTGTTATTTTAGTATTCATGACTTCTTGCTAGAGTTATGTGAGTTTGATGATTACTACATATTCTATAGAATGATTCATTCCATTATGCCTTGGTAGAAACTTTGGTTTATATGAAATTCTAGATTTCTTATGTGTATTGCTATATCTATTACATTTTGAGTAAGTATTAACTAAGATTTTTGCATTCTCTTGTATAACCATCATGGATTCATTAAAATCCTAAGTTTTTATCTATGTTTGAATCTAAGAAGATTGAATCCTTGTGAGATTTGAAGGGAAAAATGATTTCTACTTATATGCTTGATATTTGCTTTGATTTCCCCATATACTTGAGATTTTTATTCATATCATTATTGCTAGTTGTTAGTCTTTTTTTAATTTAATTGGCTTTAAGCTTTGTTGATTATTCTTATTTTATGTGCTAGTTGGTCATTGATGCTATTATTATGCTTTTCACTTGGTGATATCCACTTAGACTTAATCCGATGAGCTCTATATTAGCATCATTATATTTATATATCTTGTTTGGAACTCTTATCTTATGGTTGTTTTGAAAAGTTAAAAGAGGAGTTCCGAGCATTTGGTTTTGCTGTGAGTATGAGCTACTACTTTCCGTTTGATTTTAAGTATGAGCTTTACATGGTCTTACTTGTGGGTTTTTACTACATGGACATCTCTGACATTGTATCCTTATGTAGTTACATATAACTCTTTATATGCATGGATTTAGAGTACCGTTCGTATTTGAGGTTTTGGTTTTGACCTAATCACTAAGACTCATTAATAGGTGAAGACGGCACTTGTTGCCCACCAATCCTTCATGTCTTGGGGGATTCTTACGGGTTAACCCTTGATGCCCTGAGGAATTTTTGCCGGCTAACCCTTGATGCCCTAGGAGATTTTTGTTGGCTAACCCTTGATGCCCTAGGGGATTTTTGCGGGTTAACCCTTGACGCCTTGGGGGATTTTTATGGGCAATATTGATCTTCTGATCCTTACAGATACCCAATCACTGGGTCACATTATTAGGTAAAGACGACACTAGTTGCCCACTATTCTATATGAAATTTCAATTTTGTTAGTAAACCCTATATGAGTTATATGAGATTTCAGTTTTATCGGAGACCCTACATGGGTTATATGATTTCAGTTTTGTTAGAGACCCTAGATGGGTCATATGTTTTCAGATTTGTCAAAGACACCTATGTGGGTTAATTTGTTTGATTCGATACAATGCGATTTGATGATATTTAGTTCGAAAACCCCATAAGGGTTGTTTTGGTCTGATGTGTGTTTTGTTAGAAATCTTTCATGGGTTATGTGAGATTGAAAGTTGCATTGAGCTTCCATGAGCATGCACTTAGTTTTGAAATCTATTAGCTAAGGCGACTTACTGAGGTGCTAAGGCCTACTTATGTATGAATATTTTGTAGTAAACATTGGCATTGCATGTGAACTTTTCTTATGAGATACACTTTACCTATTTCAGCTATGGACTTTTTTTGATTTAGCTTTATTACTTCTGTCATCTTTATTAGACCTTAATCACTGTATAGCTAGTTTGATTCATATATGCTATGCATGTTCTGATTTGATATTGAGTCATATTCATGAACATTTGATTTACTCCATGGGATATTATGTATGTTCTTTAGCAGGCTTTATAACTTAACCATGTTTTTAACATCATTTCAAGTGACACTTTATAGTACGTGATTTCTTGCAGGTTTAGTCCTAGAGTTATTTTGTTGGGACGAGAGGGCTGCCTTCTTTTTTGTTTTTTGTTTAGATCTATTTTCTAATACTTCATGTATGTGATAGTGATGTATTGAGACAAAATTTTATTTGAATGTTTAGTACTATTTAGTTGGATAGTTGGGTGTATGTTGGCTAGCTGGATGGATTTTTGAGGTTACTGTCTGGAGTTTAGCAGTTTATTTGATATAGATGTTTGGAGTTTATTAGTTACATTTTACGAGGTAGTTAGAATGTATATGTTTATATTTCCGTTGCACGTTATGGATGGATATTACTTTATGGTTATGTTTTTACTACAATGTTATGATGACTAAGGTTACTTTAATTGGATAAAAAATAAAAAATATACACTATAAATTAGGTAAGATAAGTAAGGACTATTCCGTAAGGAAATGGTCATATGTCACACTTCGAGATCTGCAACACCGCACACATGTGTTTCCTATATTAAACTCTGATTTTTTGCTTATGGGTTTTGGGGCATGACATGGAGGATATTGACAATGAAGGTGAGGAGGGGAGAGAGAGGGTAAAGTGGTGGAGGGTGTTGAGCATGACTGTGTGGATGAGGAGGGTGTTGACAATGAAGGTGAGAAGGAGGGGTAGAGAAGAGAGAAGGGTGAAGGGGTGAAGTGTGTTGAGAATGAGTATGGAGGAGGGTGTTGACAATAAAGGTGAGAAGGAGGGGGGAGAGGAGGGTGAGGATGAGGTGAGTGGGGATCCTAGCTGGTATAGTGATGGCTTGAAATTCTCTAAGGATGATGACATAGTTCTCTATTATGTTTGGAAAACTGGATGTAAAGATGCTACTGACTTCAGAGAGGATAATGAGGATGGTGATAGATGTAGTGATGAGGTGATTGTAGAGGATTGGCACTCAGATGTGGGTAGTGAGTATGAGCTCCATAGTTTGAGGGGGTTAGATGATGGTGATGGGAAGAACATTCAATTTCCTGAGTTCAATGAGGATGTGGACATATCAGATCCAATATTAAAGGTGGGCATGAGGTTCTCATTTCCTCAGCTATTTAGGAAGGCACTTAGGGAATATCGTGTGCATGAAGGATATGATTTAAAATGGATTATAAATGAAAATTCTAGGAGATAACCTATTGTGGGGAAAAGAGTTGCCAGTGGAGGATACATGCTTCTTGGATGCAAGGTGAAATAACCATTCAGATTAAGAGCTTTAAACCAATGCATATTTGTGGGAAAACACTTCACAATAACTTAATGACCTCCATATTTTATGTCACAAGTTTCTTGATGGCATAAAGGATGATCCCAAAGCAAAAATGAATGTAATCCTAAAAAAGATGAGAAAACTGTCTGTTGAGGTTAGTATAGCCCAAGTCTATAGAGTTAATATGAAAGCCTATGAAATCATTGATGGTGATTATAGGAAATACTATACGAAGTTATGGGATTATTGTGAAACTGTAAAAAAGTGGAACCTTGGCAGTTGTCTGAAGGTGATAGTGTAGAGGCTTAGTATGAGATTATTGTCTATCTTTCAAAGACTATATGTGAGGTTTGCAGTATAGAAGAAAGGTTTTTTGGCTGCATATAGGCCAATTATTGGCCTTGATGCTTGTTTTATGAAGGGATTGTATTCGGGCTAGATTATGAGTGCAGTTGGAAAAGATGGGAATGATAATATATTCCCTAGAACAATAGTTATGGTTGGGACAAAAATGAAAGATGCTTTGACTTGGTTCTTGACTAAACTTACTGATGATCTTGGGACAGTGGAAGAGATGTGGTGGATTTTCATTAGTGATAGGCAAAAGGTACCTCCTATCTATTTCACTGTTCCTTTTCAATTTTTTGGACATCTCATACTATTTATTGTCACTAATGCGTATTTCTATGTGATTTCAAGGTCTTGTGCCAACCTTTGAATAGTTGATGCCTAATACAGATCATAGATTCTACATGAAGCATTTGTACAACACCTTCAAAGCAAGTTTTAGGGGGAAGGAGTTTAAAGACAAGATGTGAAAAAAAAAACTATAGCTTGCATAGTACGTGAGTTTGAGCAACATATGAGTGATTTACAAAAGGTGGATGACAAGGCCAATACTTGGTCAAGGAAATTGAATCCAACATTGTGGACCAAGTCTTATTTCAACACTAGGTGTAAGTGTGACGCTTTAGTAAATAACATGAATGAGTCTTCAATTCCTATATTATGGAGGTAAGAAACAATCTTATTGTGTCTATGATTGAGTGGATTAAGAGGAAGCTTATGAGTAGAATCCAACTGAAGAGGATGGGGGCGAAGAAGTATGCTGGTTCTATCTATCGTAGAATCTGAGAAAAGTTATAACAGACAAAGGCTGATTCAGGGAAATGCGTTTTATATTTTTCTTGTGACTTGAGGTTTGAAGTGGACTGTGAAAATATGACATATGTGGTTAACCTAGTAGCTAAGACATGTGGATGTATGATGTGGGATCTTATTGGAATTCCAAGCAAACATGCTATCAACTGCATTAGTAAACAAGTTTGGAGGCCTGAGGCATATGTTCATCCTTACTATGGTAAAAATACATATCTGAAGGCTTATGAGAGGATGATTAACTCTCTTTCTAGAGAGCATGATTGGGAGAGAACTTTCAATGACCCAATTCAACCCCCAATTTGAAGGAAGAAAATAGGAAAACCTAAAGTACTTAGAAGAAGGGACTCTGATGAATCCAAAATTTGTCACCAAATGATGAGAGAAAATAATTACATTAAATGTGCAAAGTGTTTACAAGTGGGGCACAAGAAAAGGTCTTGCAAGAGACCATCTCATCCAAACTAGAAGTTATTAAAGAAAACATAGGAATCAACACAGGTTCAATGTTTAGTGTTGTTTACATTATTTATTCTTAATTGGTTATTATTTAATGATTGGCTAGCTTTCTTTTTACACTATTTCAGGGATGCACTCAAAATTTGAGTAAAGCATCAACTGTTGTCAGTCATCAATTGCTGCACAAACTCAAGTGCTCTTTAGTTTGTTGTTTGTGGTTTTTTCTTTGTTATTGTAGTTAACAACTTATTGTTTTTACATAACTTAACTAAAGAACTCTGATTTGATGCAGCAAGCTAACAATGTGCCACTGCAAAAGAGTCCTAGGAAGAGGCTACAACATAACAATGTGCCACTCAAAAGAAGTCCTAGGAAAAAAAGAAAAGTGTAGTTGAGGAGTCCAATGTGCCACTGTTTTTTTTTTTTTTTGGAAATAGAAATAATCTTTTTTTTTTTTTTTTTTTGTGAAGAAAACATGTATTTTTGTAAAGTTATATGGAGGTTAACTGTGGAATGTGTTTAATAGGCAGTGACACTATTACACAGGGTATTGCTAGTTGATTAGTACATTACTGCTGTAAAATTGATTCTATTACATAGGATATTGCTAGCATCGTCTACTGTTTTTATTACTATCCTTTTTTTTTTTTTTTAATTCTTTCTATTGGTATGTTTTTGATCTTTCAGGTCAATTTATATTGTTTAGAAGGTATGTTTTTCTAACACTAGCTACCATTTTATCATATATATTATTAACTATGTTAATATATTTTCGTTTTTACTTTGATCTGGTCAGTTTATATTTCTTCTATAAAGGCTATTGATCAGACTTTTTGAATCATGTGAATGGTCAGTATATTGGACATTGTAGACAACATAAATCCTTTAACTTTTTGGTCATCCTAATGATCAATTTTTTGTTTTTGTTTGTACAAATAAAGAATGAAAGTAGGAAATATATTTTGAGTAGGAGATATAGTAGGAATTACAAATGAAAATCCTGATAATCAATGATATTGCATCCTCAACCCCAATGATCAAATTTTTGTTTGTTTGTAAAAATAAAGAATGAAAGTAGGAAATATATTTTGAGTACGTAGGAGATATAGTAGGAATTACAAATGACATTTCTGATGATCAGTGATATTGCAGGTGCATTGGACATAACAGGGGAAAGGAGGAGGCAGCCTCCATGTTCTCTGGTGCCTTGATAGAATTGAAGAAATGCAATGCTGCTTTGCTTGAAGCTACTGGAAGTTCTTGGGACGAGGTTAGGGATCTATAACTATCACAGTGGAACTTCTTTAATTAATAACTCCTTTTAATTAATGAAAATTTCCAGTCCCAATGATTGGACTGAGATGCTAAATTAGTAACCTCTATATCTAATTAATTAAATATGCTTCCCTCAAAACTAATTAGTTGTACATATTATATCTGGATCCAATTCAAATTACCGATAGTGCTTTTGTTGATTGCGTTGTACCAAGACTCCCTGTTTGGTTAGATATCGATGTCACATTGATCTATTATGAATTGCTTTACGAGGTTGACCAAATCAAAGTATGTTTTTGTCTTTCTCTTTTGCCTTGTATGGGTTCTGAATGTGCTATTATGTTGTGTGGTTAATATAGTTAAGCCTATATTAACTAATAAATTTTCATTCTTTCTCTACCCCTGCAGATGGTCTTCAATCGCTACCAATCTCCCAGGAAGGACGGATAATGAGATCAAGAACTTTTGGACCACCCATCTAAAGAAAAACTCCTCCAAATGGGTATTGATCCCATAACCCACAGACCAAGAACTGATCTCAATCTCGTTGCAAATTTACCCAATTTTCTTGCCACTGCAAATCTTTGCAACTCGATAAACCCTTGGGATAATGTTCTCAGGCTACAGGTAGATGTTGCACAACTAAGCCTCTGATTTGTTACAGCTGATGCTGTAGTAAAGAGAGATGGAAAATATAAGCATTGCTGTTATAGGGCACTAAATGAAAATTTGCATATGTAGGATGGACATTCTCATGTAAAATATACATATTTATGCGTGTATATGTATGATATGTATGATTATGTTCGAGACAATTAATTATTCTGTCAGAACTACACTGTCTCTTTGGATGTTGAACATCAGCTTAATAAGCTGGACCAACCTCAGAACTATGAATTTCACTAAGGTCGTTGGCCTATCACATTTTATTACTTGAACATGAAGTCGAAGAAATCTTGGAAGCAAAATGTCTGCCTTCAAACTTCTTCCGAAGAAGTAATCCAATTGATCAGCCCTACTTCAATTTCTGAGTTCTGATCATTGTAACAAGCTGGGAATGCATATAGACCAGGCTGCAAGCCTAGACTCCTCCAGTCAAAAACCTCAGACTTAGCTTTTACTGTTTAAACTACTGGATGATCAGGTTCAGGCTTAGGGTTCTTCCTTTATATCATCAAATCGTGCTGCATTCTTAGAGACACTCTTCTTTTCAATGGCACCCACCTGTGTCTTTTCGTGTTCTACTACTAGATGATCCTCCTCAAGGTCGGAAGTTTCATGATGCTGTGTAACTGGATACTTGTCGAGCCATTTCTAATAACTTTGGTCAGTAGATGGCTCCAAATCACATCGGCCTACTCTTCTAGTCTTTGAGTTGATGCTATGGACATGGTCACTGTCAGCTTTTGGTGTGCGGGCTGGGACCATCTTTCTTGTGTGCAATCCATCAGAATGCCTCGAACACCAAGAACTCAACATAAGCTTCATAGAGCATCAAGAGCTCAACCACTTCATAGAACATCAAGAACTCAACCACAGCATCAGGATCTCAGTTTTCATGTTAGACTTCATAGAACATCAAGAAGTCAATACTTTCTCTAACTGCTGGAGCATCTGAAATCTGGTTGTTATAGAACTCACGGTTCGGGAATAAGCTTACTGAATGTGCATCCTATATTGCACATCGAGAAGGTGCTTCTTATGTCCCAATGATCCCAACCTTTCGAACAGGCTTCTTCTGAAGTCAGCCTTCTGAAAAATCTAATGAAGGATGCAAATTTCAAATTTAAAGTCACAAATAATCAGTAGGAATAACATTATAAATACCAAAAAAAAGCCTGACTATAAACTCAACCACAACATAGACCACATTAACAAGAACAGAAGCAAGTTTAGTTCCCTTATGGATGGCCCCAAAGTTCAACGACCAAATTAAACCAAAGTTTACATACTAGGCCTGAGCCATAGTAAAAAAATTATTATTACAACTATAAACAAATAAAGTGTTTGTTTCAATTTATGCAAACTTCTTTTGCAACTCTTGATCTCTCCTATGCTATCCTGCCTCAAAGTTGACTCCTCATGCTTCAAACTAGAGCAATTATGCTTCAAACATAGACAAGTCTTGCTTCAATATGAACAAATCTTGCTTCAAAGGAACTAACTCCTTTGTACACACCGTGTCTATGTTTGAGACCCTCCTTGATCCTCTACTTCCACCAAATTCATCACACCACATGATGAATTTGTGGAACTCACCTGTAGTCTACACTCAACATAGAAACACAACGGAAGTGAAATTCCTTCTCATTTTCAAATTCAATTGTATGTCGAAAAAAGTTGAATAAAAATCTCTTTAGAGATTGTTCTTCGTATTTGATGTTTTAACTACACATGGACCACATCCATTTGTGCATTTACAAATTACTATGTATAACTGTTACTTGATGATCCTTCCATAGCTAATACAAAAGCAATTCACCATGTTAATAATATATCAATGAATTTCCCATGATTTTTTCTGGCCCATGATTTTTCCTACAAATTGGCCATGTAAACTCTAGGATTCTCTAGCGATCTTCCATGTTGATAAAGAGAAAACATCATTCCAAATCATAGAGAAAAATGTAGTTATTTAACAGCTACTAAAAAAATAACAAATTAAAAAAAATGCACATATGATCCTTGGTTGGCATTGTTGTACATCTCTGTGGCTAGCCAACTCATTCAATCCAACCTACCAAGTCCATTGATTGGCTGTAGGACTTCTTGGTTAAACTCTTGGCTGAACCATTAATCTTCATGTTTTCAAACTCATGTCAAAGGGATTTGTTAACATGCCCTTCATGTTCTCAAGCTCATTTCATTAAGGGATTTGTGCACGGAAACAACACAACGCATTTGCATACTAGTGAATAGGACCCACCATTGAAATGGTCCCACAAAGTAAGAGTCACTATTTTGGCCCACTAGAACCTTTGAAAAACCTGAAAATGAACCACAGGCAGAATAGTAGCCTAAATCCAAAATTTTGGGCTTAAACGTCCATATTCTAAGATCATTAAATCCAGTTCAACAGGCTCAAGAGGAGACAGGAGAAGAGCGAGCGAGAGAGAGAGAGAGAGAGAGAGAGAGAGAGAGAGAGAGAGTTGATTTTCTTCTCAAAATCTGGAACCTATGAAGATCGCCAGCTGACAAAGGGCTGATTGCCGGTAGGAACTATCTTCTTCTCTGCCAATGATCGATAGCAACGAGGTGACAATTGCGATAGAGGGGCCGGCGGATACAGGAGAGGAGGGTTTGAGAAGTTGGTGGTTTAGGATTTAGTGGAGTAAGAACGCAAATACCCGTTGACGCAAACCACGGTTAGGGTTTGGGTGGGTTGTTAGAGATTTGGAAAAATGGTGATGTTGCTTTAATGTACACCACGTGATATCTCCTTTAACCCAAATGGAATCCTAATGTTTTAAACATAAAACACATATGCATAGGGCGGTAACGTGTACGTTGCAAATGTCAGGGAGACACCGTGTTTTACGGCTTAACCATAAGGAGGTTTTATGCATTTTCCCACTATTTTTTTCTTTCCGTGCAATACCTTCTTGTACATGCTCATTAGACCGATAAATCCTTCACCCTTCATAGTCAAAATTTCATCATTTTTTGTTTTCACTAGGAACTTGATACCTAAAGCTTCCCATTATGACTTGGCTCATGGACTTTAAGCACCTCCTACAGTATAATTTTTTGTACTCTCTCTCTCTCTCTCACGTTTGTATGTGGTTAAGCTCTATGGCCTTGCGGTCCATGGGTGTTGGCCGTTTCCCATTATAAATGCAGAGCACAAGTTATATTGAATTAGGATCACCATTTTCTCGGCTCAATTCTAAATCCCGAGAAACCTGAAAACTCGTACACCCATAACCCTTTATCTAAAACAATAAATAAAACCCTTTTCACCTTCTCTTACATAAAATGTTAAAAACCTTAGTCTTCTCATGGTGAAAGAAACCCTATTTCTCTTTGTCTTGTTCAAGGAAAAAACACTATAGAATGTTGAAGAAGATAAACTCATTGCACCCTCCTATGTTCTCTTGAGGAACTCTCTTATCGAGAGAAACATCACATCCAATTCCTCTCCTTTCTTGGATCTTCTGATCCAATGCTAAAAGCATGACATACACCAGGGCTGGGTCTTATTGGATCTAGATCCAGGTATGCATTAAGTGATTCTAGACCCGACCCACAACCAGCAACTTAATCAGGTATCCTATTTTCTATGCTTTAAGATTGTAAATCACTGAAACTTAAGTTGTATAATATAAATCAGACAAAAAGAAAAACAAACAAAGAAAGAAGATATAAGCATGAACCAGCAGAGATGTTTGTCTTCATATTTTCTGAAAGTCATGTACTTGTGTAATCGTTTGGTAAGTGGTTTGGACCCGAACAGGACCAAAATCCTAATCAGGTACTTATGCATGGATCCAAGCGTGACCAGATTATTGATTGGGTCCAAAACGTTGGGCCCAAACTTTGCTAATGGAGGCTGGGTCCATCAGTTGTAGAGCTGTGCATGGGACCGAGCCTGCACGAAATCCAGCCTAGCCCACCCATTGTTAGACCCAGGGAAGGCCCGATTCTGAGCTTAGGACCAGACATAATATGGGTTATGCTCGAGCTGACTTCCGCCCAGCCAAGGCCTGAATTGATGGGCCTTTGGCTGGCCCGCGTGAGGTCTGTCAAATAAAGTTGGACTGTATTTTGGGTTTATGAGTGTAACTTATTGGACCCAGGCCCAGCATAAGCCCGTAATTATACAGAAGGCTTTGCCTCGAGCCTACCAAGGCCTAGCCCATGCAGAGCCCTAATCAGTTGTTAGGTGGTTGGGTACCCGTTGACACCACTGATAAAAAGAACTTTATGTTTAGAACAAATGTACATGATTAGAAAAGCTTAATTGATCACTTGAATTTTTCAATCCATTACTTTCATCTGGATGCACTGACTTGTGATCATTCCTTTAATCATACATGCCATAATTAGTTGGAAATTTCATTATTCGCAGCAAACCCCACCTCCAACTCATAGCTCCTTCTGCGAACATCATCCCCTTGAGGTCATTTCCCCTTAGCTCACCATTGTGTCCAACTAACTGGACACAACCGTAAAGACGTTAAACACACTAGAGCTAGTTTGGATCTGCAGGTGAAGCTTCACCATCAAAGACATTGGGGAACCAATCCAGAATCGACATGCATCTCTGTTCAAGGCCTTTAGCAATCACGCAACTAGATCCTCATTACATATACTGTTTCTCCTAATAGTTAACCAAATCATATATTAATGCATAAAGTGATCTATTGGGAGTCTTTGAGATCCATACATGATTACCCAGTTGGCTCATAATGGAGTAAAGGCTCTAAGGATTGATGTGAAAACTTTCTTGCAATCATTAATCGTTAGATGACTTGAAGGAAAATATAAAGGGCACAATTCCCTTCATAACTATAGGTAAGATTTGCTATCTTTTCTCTATATAATCAACCAATTAAGGCAAACTTAACTGCACCCACTCCAACTGTTTCTTTTGTTTATGGCCAAGTGTTTTTGTTTTGCTTGACACATCCTTTATCATGAAGGGAGGATATGCATACACGCAACTAGTACGCATAGATCTGCTACTGGTGCGCGTGCGCTTGCTGGTGCCAAATTTCATTCATAGTCACACAATCAACCAAGATTGATTAAGAATTTCTTTGGTGAATGTGAAGTCATTTCAGGCTGATCAAACTTGTTACAATGTAGAGATCGGAACTACTTGATATTGTGCAATGCTTCGACATGAGAAGTGCTCCTTCCACTCACACGAAGAGTTTTTCCGTGGGATTATGGATGAAAGCTTGTTGACCAATATTTCTATCATCTCGCAAATTGCTTAGAATAGTAAGTACGTACTGAGAAAATTTCAAGGAGATCGGATTTTCATTGATTCAATAACCATGTTTACAATACCTCTAGTAAGAGGTTTAAATAGAAAATTATAAAAATAAACATAGAAACTAAATAAATCTCAATCTTAGTAAGTCAAATACTAATCCATTCTAATTAAACCCAATCAAATTATAATTCTATATTTATTCTCTAACAAATCTTATCCTATTTTAATTTTCCTAACACTCCCCCTCAAACTCGTAAAGATCGGAGAAAAATCCCAATGTGTTTGAATGCCCTTGGCCACTTGAGATGGAAATGCCTGTCAAATCAAATTGATGCAATTGGTAGATGATATTGTTGCTTGCTTAATCACGTTGATAGACTTCTATCATGGCCACTTGATGCTTGATGGCTGATGACGTTGAACCACAAGCACAAATTTATTGAGTTGATCGACTAAATCAGATGCCTTGCCTTCTATGGGCCAAAAAATAGTGGGCTGAGTTATAATGGGCTTTCCTCATGGATCGCAATGAGATATGACTATAACGTACTTGATTTTTTCATGCATTGCATGAGAAATGACCACAATAGGATGCATTGAATAGATTTGAGGTAGCCACAATGTGTTATGCATGGGGAATTAACTACAATAGGCTGTATTAGCATCCACTACACACAAAAAGAAATGCCAGGAGCCTTTTGGAAATGTTGAGGCTGGTGTTGGGTGTGGCAAAAAATAATCCCATGAACATAGCTTCACCAATCTAACCCCAAGGGGTGGCGCAGTTGGCCATGATCACGCCTCATGAAGTGGAGCTCCTGAGTTCGAAGTACACCCCCTTCAGGCCATTTGTCCGAGCATAAAACACTTGATTTACCCGGTGTGTGGGAGAGACAAGGAGTCCACATGCCCTAGGACATAGTCAGCTGCTCTAAGATGCTTGTATACCTTGGTTATCAAAAAATAAATGGCTTCACCAATCTCTCCATCAGCTTCAACAATGAGTAGGTCAAAATTTGACTATGAAAACATTAAAATCATATGTAAAAGGAGTGATTTGAAGGCAATCCCACCATTTGTTGCTCAAAATTCTGAAACCAAAGAGCATGATTCCCTTTTTGAAGTTTTTTATTTGCATACATGGTCTAACATTGTCCCTTGGATTGACAACATGATGGCCACCATCATCAAGATGAGATTATGAAGAAGGTTTGTCTCGCTGGGGCATTAGAGAAGTCCACTCAGCCAAATTATCATATAGGCTTGGTTATGACTTTGGCAAAGCATAACAATTTAACCATCGAAGCCTAGGCTAGATCACTTATAGGATTTGTGGAGCAACGATGCTGGACCAGCGAGGAACTCCCAAAAGGACTAAGAGCCAACAGTGATGATGGAAGCTGATATGTGGGATGAGCTAGGGGAGACGAGATGGAGGAGTTGCTGCTGTTGGTGTTGGAGATGTAAGTGGATATTTGATCAGAGTAGCACCTGGTGCAACTGCTAATGCTTGTGTGAGAGCAGATCCATTTGGTTGGCTGCATTGAGATGAAAAATCTGTTGTTGATCTCATACTGTGTAGGGCTTTTCAACATGAAGGTGATGGTGTCCCTCATGTCACCGGTCTTGTTGATAATGATATCATCCTTGCCGGTGCATTTCAACATCTTAGACATGTTCATGCCCGTGGATAGATGTAAGTTGCAACATTAGTGTTTGAAGCCCTCTGGTCCAAGACAAAGTGTCACCAGGGTAATGTGGATGGAAATGGAATCAGTGGCCTGGAGTGAGAATTTGGTGGCCGAGCAATCAAAGTTGGTATCGGTCACCAGGTCCTTGATCGATTTCGTGACCTTTAATAGACTCCCCTGCACCAGCCTCAGCCCCAACATCTTATTCAAGTAATATGTTATGTCATCTTCTCAAACAACAAATGAAGAAAAAATAGATATGTATTTGAGAGTGAAAGGGAGAATCCTAAGGTTTGGAGTGAAGAAAGAGAAATGAAGAGGAGGATGAGGACTCTAAGTTAGGCCTGACAAGCGACTACATTAAGACTTGGTTGTCACCTACCAGAGAATGGAAAAGCTAAAGAACAACCAAGGCCATGGTTGACTTGCTTTGATACTATGAGAAAATTTCAAAGAGATAGGATTCTCATTAATTCAATAACCATGTTTACAATGCTTCTAGTAAGAGGTTTAAATAGAAAATTGTAAAGATAAACATAAAAACTAAATAAATCTAAATCTTAGCAAATCAAATACTAATCCAATTTAATAAGATCCAATCAAATTATAATCCTATATTTATTCTCTAACAAATCTTATCTTATCTTAATTTCCTTAATAGTTACCTAATAATGTAGCTTGTCGAGCTATTATTTGATTAGTTTTAGTGTTTAAGTGTGTGTTTGGTAACCTTCTAGAGAATGCATTATCATCTTTCTTTCATTTTCTCCCTTTCCTCCACCTCTTTTTTTTCCTCTTCCAAAGAAGGAGAAAAAGAGAAAAATGCATTCTTTGGAAGGTTTCCAAATGCCCATTAAGTTTCCCTGTAGAGATAATGTTTTGTAGGACTTGTTATAATAACATAAATTAAAGGGAAAGTACGTAGAGATACAGGCAATGTACATCACAGATGACATGATTTAAGTGTTACATCACCACAAGGGTGAAAAGAAGTGAGAACAGTTACATCACTATGTGCTGCGAATTGACTACCACGCAATAGATTGAACACATTTTGATGTATGGACCTTCTCTCTTTCTCCTCTCTACCTTATATATATATATATATATATATTTGATTATTTAGATAATTAAGCCAGAATAAAAACCATTTAAATACGAATCTTGAAAGTTAGGTTGTTTGGAGTAGAGTGGAATGGCCAAGCAGGATTCTAGCATATCGACCCGAATTGGGATAATGTTGTTGTTGGATAATTAAGCCGCCTCTAACTGATGATATGTAGATTAGTTACATGATAAGATGAGCTAGTCCAAGTGATCAACCGTTCGTTGCTTGTGCATGACCCAGGATGTGACATGTAAAAAAAAGAAGTGAGTGGACCACATGGACTAGCTGGTTGGAGCTCAATTACTTCATTTTATTAGTAATAGAACTCCATTATCCTAAAATTTGAAGGATTCACTCTCATCAACTGAAAAAAATCAAAAGCAGTGGATAAATGACATTTTTGCAGTTACCAAATTGGTTTTCGATACATGATACTATTTCCTACCAAAAAGTCTTTCTGGGGTCATCCAAAGTCCCTCTACAACGTGACAACTCCCCCTACTGTGTTTCCTCCTTTATGCATCAGCATCCCCGTAAAATATGCTTAACCTCCAATTTAGGGAAAGCTACCGTTCCGTGTTTCTCGTCGTTCCTTTTCTAGCAACAGTGATGTTAGCAATTCAAGGAGGATTTTGGAATTTTGTTTCCCCCTTTTCTTTCTTTCTTCTCATAAAAACCAGAAAAGGGTTATGTAGCAAAAACATGAACCTTTTTGGCCATTAACCAAGTTGCATGTAAGTCCAATTCCGTTTGCTACATATCCATTCTTTCAAATCTTATTGTCGTATGTTTCCATTCTATCATTTCGGAAGATGCTTCGTCCTTCATTTGTGCCTTTTGTCCTTTGACCAAGTTACACAAAATGTTCCATACGAGGAAAATAGAAAAAAACGAAAGAGGGGGGCCTGCCAATAATCACCCAGGATCCTCCGTAGCCACGGTGAATTTTGCGAAGAGATGCATGGTAACTAAATAAAATGGTGATCAGAGGTAATTAATAAAGTTAAATTGGTTTCAACTGAACAGCAGTAATTGATTTTATTGGCCATGACTACCTTTTTTTTTAGGACAAATGTTTTGTCCAGGATTTCCCGTCCAGGACCAGAACACCACGGTGTTTTACATGGAATAAAATGAGCGGGAATTTGAAATTTCATCAAAGTCCCACCCATTTTATTCCATTTGAAGCCTCTTGGTGTCCTGGACACCATCGTAGACAGCAAATCCTAGACAGAACATCTTTTCCTCTTTTTTTTTTAGTATTCATGAGAAGCCTTATAGAATTAATGACTATTCTATATTATCATCATAATATAAATCGTCAAAAAGGAAAGGATCTCCTACACCCAATTTGTCTGTCCTTGTGTCTATAGACACAAAACGTTAGATGTATAATGTTACCAGAAGGATGTTCAGTCCAGGGTGTACCGTTCGCCTTCTCACCAGGGTGTGGGCCCCATGCAAAAAGTGCATGGGCCCACACCCCCTATGAGGGAGCAGAGGTACATCTCAGACAGAACATCCTACTCATAAGGTTAAAATAAGAAAGGTTTTCAAATGAAAAAGTAGGTACCCAAAATGAGGGGTGTCTAGGATTAAAGTCATAAAAAAACGTCTTTTAATGAAAAAGTAGGTATCTAAAAACGGCACCAAATTTTTTTTTTCAAAGAAAGAAAATGTTTTGTGATGATAAAGTGTATGTAATAGTGTTCATGGTGAATTATAAATTGACACATGTTGTGTTGGGGGTTAAAAACATCAAAAAATAGTGTTTAAATGAAAAAGTAGGTGTCCAAAAAGAGATCAAATTCAAGAACACATCATGTGTCAATCAATTGTATGTATACAGAGGTCTGTGTCAACATGGACAATCATTCTCTTAAAATACGGGTCTATATGGAGACACAAGGGGACAGACAAATTTCGGTTTTGGAGATCCTTTCTCTTTTCAAAAACATTCATCTACAAATTCCCCGATAACCGTAGCCACACAGCTTCTTGAGTGCCTCCCAACCTAGGAGGAGCCTCATAGAGTTAATGACTATCCTATACTATCATCATAATCCAAACTATTACCAAAAAAAAAAAAAAAACATCATAATCCAAAATGTCAAAAGGGAAAATAGTTTTTCTACAAGTTCGCTAGATCATGTGATGAACCTATTTTTATCGGCTACATCTTGATCAAACTAGAAGGGTAAAGAAACAAAGAGATAAAATAAGGGAAGCTCTGGTCAATAGAGTTTAAACAAGTAAAACAAACGAACAAGAAGAGAATCAATTTGCCTCCTCTCCATGCCTAACAATAAACCGAATGTATAGATTCGAAACGACAAAAATGTGGGACGGAAAGCCTGCAGGTTGTAGAGCGCTAAAGCCTAAGCCTATGAAGTTTGGATTTTAAAGGATATACACGCTATAGAGATATCCTAAAAGCATAAAAGCAAGTGATAGAATCTAGAATGATGTCGTAGGGTTAATGCAAGATTGATTGAAGGCTTTGGAGGTTTAGGACCTAAGCCTATGGATGGAGAGTTTATGAAGTATAAGCAAAAAGAAGCATAGGTGGGTGATGGGCTCAGGTGCACTGGCCAAACAAAATTTTAGGAAATGGGGACACCATTGGTTCTAGGCAAGAGATCGGATCGTATGAGAGGATTAGAGATGAGATGACTTTTTTTTTGGGTAAAAAGATGTGTTCTCTGAATGATATCTGAACTTTAATGATGGCGTATCGGTTTGTGAATACCTTTACACCACCCAGATGGTTTCACAACTAGCCCAGGTCTTGGGCTTAACAAACCCTGCACAACACCAAGAAATAAAGAGAGTCAATAAGCTAGGCACCGGCGGGGTGCTAGCCTCTAGCTGTCCAACGTTTAAGTTAGAAGGTGGGGGATGTAAGGAGAGAATGCTTCCCAAAATTAGGGTTTCTATTATGTCATACCCAAAAAAGTGAATCGTTATCCGTACTTATAGGCTTGAGTAGTGGCGTATCAAATGAGATCTCGCCTGTCACTTTCCCCCACGTTCTTTACCGCGTCTCCCTTTGCCATCTCTATCACCTTCTCAGTGTGTCAGACTAGTAGTAAAGAATATTCCCTTACGATAACGGTTTTGGGTTGTGCTTATCTTTAAGCGGAGTAGTTGGGGTTATTATATTTTTTGAATGTCATGGATTCTCTGGTATAGGGCGCTTAAGGTCTCAACTAGCCTTTGGGTGTCGAGTGATCTAAGCAACAGTTAGGACTATTTTCGGAATACTTGGGGAGTTGGGTACTGAGGGGTTAAATAAGAAACTCGATGCTTCTGGGTTTTACGCCGATGGCTTTGATATTTTTGGGTCGGGGGATCCCCAAAAGTTCCTTGGACTAGTTCTCTCAGGAATTCTTTAGGTCGATTCCCATAAGGTCAAGTCTCGACTGATTCATTGGGGTCGATTAATGGGGGCCTCGATATTCTCCCCCATTAGTTGCCCCCTCATTCCCGAGTCCAGGGTTATGTGGCTCAGGAATATGAACTATCTATGACCGTTACTATTTATTTCAGTGCAGGCGGTCTGTCGTTTCAGTTATAGAGATGACTTCGACTAATGACATGTGTTAATGATGGTCTCGCATTTAATGGATTTCGGTAACCAAGGGTGCTTGCCCGTGCCGGTTAGGAGTCATGTCAAGCATTGTGCCTTTTCAGATCCCTATGTCATTGAATAGTTAATTTTAAACCTCTTAAAGATGTTGAGATTTGTGCATTGCCTTGTTTCCTTGGTTGATTTTGCCAACCTGTGGATGTGTAAAACGCGTAGAGTCAAGAATACCTGGGGTTGCCTATAAGTATCCCTCCCGAAACATGGCCTGGCCTTTTCTTTATCTTTGCTTCCTATCTCCCGTAATTCCTACTTTTATTCTGGGTGATTTCCAGTGAGTTTACTGGATCCCAATGTGTGATCGCTTCCGTTTTCAACATCTACAACACTTCCGGGCTGTCTTTCTTAGTTGTCTCTAACACTCTTCCTACCCTCGAGCATCCATTCCTCACTATCTCCGACGCTTTTCCTCAATTTATCTTCGTCTCAAGTACTCATTTTTTCTTTGTAGTTTCGTCTCTTTCGTATTATA
This sequence comes from Platanus orientalis, assembly GCA_025762735.1. Lineage (NCBI taxonomy): Eukaryota > Viridiplantae > Streptophyta > Magnoliopsida > Proteales > Platanaceae > Platanus > Platanus orientalis. Next base: position 20,620 of record JAOXJP010114045.1, read on the forward strand.
GCTTTGTTTAGTCAGTGGTCATTTTTGCTAGTTAATCTATTTTCCTTTTCTCTTACGCTTGTATTTTCTATTTCTCCCTTTCTTTTGGGTGTCCTTATGTTTTTCTTTTTATTTTTTCTGTAGATCTGTGTTTTTGCTATAATATTCAATGGTGTCCGAGGACACCGTTGACCGGATGGTCGACAAAACTGACGACCTATTGGAGGTCTGACAGAACTCCAATAGAGTAGGCCATCGAGTCGGCTCCTTCTAGTGCCCAAGAGGCGGCAGGAGAGATTACTCTTGAGCAAGACTTCACTACCACCAGCTATGGTTCTGAGTTATGGGAACAAACTCTAACTAGGTATTACTCCACCTATCTCATTCCTGAGGGGGTCGTTCTTTCTGCCCCCAGGGACACTCGGGCCTTTAAGGCCCTTATCGACAGTATAGCACTGTATGAGTAGGCCCTTATGGCAAGTCTTAAGTTTTCGGTTCCCTCATTTTTTAGGAAACTGCTATTCTGCCTTAGACTGACACCGGAGCAACTAATGCCCAATACCTGGCGGATAGCCATAGGATGCATAATCTTATGGGAATTGACCTTTAAGGGGGAACACCACCTCACCCTTAATGAATTCTTTCATTACTACTTCCCGAAGGAGCAGGAGCTGGGGTGATTTTTCTTCACTAGTCGGGACCCGACTACCACCCTGGTAACTGCACTCCTGAGCTCTAACAACGGGTGGAGGAGCCGATACTTTTTTGTTTTTGGTGAAGGCTAGGAGTACCCCCCGAGAGAGGTCCTCGTCATAAAGTTCAACTGGGGCTGGGCGTCGACCGTCAGCCTAGTAGGTAAGTCGTGATTTGTCATTTTTTATAATATTTTAGTTATTGTTTAAGTCTCCTTTTTTTCCATTATCTCACACATTTCCCTCCCCTTTTTTGTGTTAGTTTTTGAAGTAAACGAGCTAACCCTTAAGGAGGAGGCTTGTATCTGGGAAGTTGTAAACTACTCGTCCCATGCCTTTCCCCAACCTAGTTATGCCTGAATGACTATATCAGTGTGGGTTTGGTCTAGACCTGGGTAACCTACACTTCTTTCATATCTCTCGTGCCCCTTTCTTTCTTCTCTTTTTGATTAATTTCTAACCTCGGGTCTGCCTTTTGTGTGTGTAAAAATAAAGACAAACAAGAAGTTCTTGGCTCAAGCCTGGGAGGCCAAACAACTGGCCAAGTAGTGGCAGCCGGGTCCTCAAAGAAAAGGAAGCGTCATCTCATCCCTGGGGTGCTTTATGAGACTCGAGCCCCCCAGGTTGCTCCCAAGGCGTTACCAGCTCCAACTACCCAGCCAACACCTCCCGCTGCTGACATCCCAATCGTCGACTTGGAGGAGGAAATAGCTACATTCTCTCCAGCCCCTACTACCGAGGACTAAGCGATGGATTCTCACGAGGTCGCTCCTGTCATGGTCACTCTTGCCATAGTCTTCGAGGCCCTTGCCCCGCCTTTAGTGATCATGGCAACAATACAATAAATTTGAGACCCTCTTAGTGGCTTCTAAATCTCCGAACTTGTTAAAATGGAACAAAAACTAGTCATTCAAATATTGGTCAGAGACTCACCACTAATGGCTTGATTGGGTAGTTAGAGTCCAACCCATTTATGGTGAAATTTGGGATAAAGTAAGGATTTAAGAACTTATTCAGCTTTGCAAATATTCCATTCCATGGATAGAGAAGTACCGGTAGTAACAATATGCATTTGGAGTACTACTTCCAATGCATTTCATTTCAAGTATGGTTTGATGGTCTTGACTTTGCTAGATGTTTACACATCTTCTACCCCATGGGGAAATTATTTATGCTGATTTGGCCCTTTCTTCCACTGTTCATTCCTTAGATATTTCCAATACTCAATCTTCTTACAATAAATTCATTTCGAAGAAAAGGAAGGACACGGTGGAAGTTTCTGCTCAAGAACACTAGACATTTCTTCTCTATTGGCTTTGTAGATATGTAGTTTGTGTTCCTTTGAGTGGTATGATGAAGGAATATAGTGTACTTGTTGCTACTCTTATAGGTGGCAAAAAGCTGGCTATGGGTTCCTTTTCTCTCTCATTTATACAAAGGTTTGAATAACCTTGTTACTTAAAAACCCCATAGTTGCATAGGTCCGTTATAGTTCCTCTAGTGGTGGATTTATGAATATTTTTCAGACCTTGAAGCATGTTCACCTAAACCTCCTCTTAACGACTTGTTCTATTCTTATGATCATAAATGGTGTCTAACTATACCAAAATTTCTTTCATTTGTGCAAAGCTTTCAATTTTTCCAGGATCTTTATGTTGATAGGGATGTTTTAAATTTTTTCCATTTGTTGGATGTTTACATAGTCTAATAGCGGACATTGGGGATAATGAAACATCTTTCGACCCTAGCTATTAGCAAAATTTCAATCAGATATGTATTTCATACTTCTCTCATCATGACCTTCATGATGGTGGAATGTATGATTAGTTGAATAAAAAGCCTGGTTTAGAACCATATGCTCAATAGTTTTCAAGGCAGTTTGGTTCTAGTCAATAAATCCTTGTTCCACCAATCCTTCATACACAAAAATATTCCTCCACATTCTCATTTCTGGGTAGCTGTTCCATATGATATTTCTGTTATTTTCAATTCTTGTAAACGCCACTTACAATTTGTTAAAATATATGATTTACGAAACGATCCTTTGTTAGTGAAAGAGTGCCACAACTAGTGAAAGAATTAATTTTTTTCAAGGATTCTCACGTTGTGTTCAGACAACCAAATCGAATGACTAGCTACCATCTTTATTGCTTCTCTTGACAACGGTGATTCAAATATCGGTTTAATGAAGTAAGAAATAGACCTAACTCCTCCCAAAGAGAATGTTTCCTCTTCTCAACAAAATCCACTAGTTGACCATGCAGCTTCCCTTCAATCTCTTCCGCCCTCTTATAAGATCTTCTCCTATAAAACCACTAGATCCTCTATGAATCTTAAAAGCATTGAAGGCATCAAAGGGAAAGGGCTAGAAATTCCTCTCAAGAAAAATAAGGCTTCCAAGGAATCAAAAGGATCGAAGCCTGTCAAATATTTCAAGAAGTCTAAAGGTAATATTCTTTCTATTAGAGATCATTGTGAAATAATTCAAAAGTACGAAAATTTTATAATATAAAAAAAAAATCCTTTGAGAGTGCATATAAAGCTAAGGGAAAGAGGAGATCAGGGTATGCTGCTAGGGAAGACAAACATTCTGATGAATGTATAAAGGGATACTTAATAGCAGTTGCATCTTGTCTTTGAATAAGAGACAACCCCCAAGTATTTTCTTTCATATAAACTTGATCTTCCAAAAATTTCTTTTTCTCCCTTTAGCATTGCAGATCCAACTATCCCTCCTCATAAATTGATAGATGTGAGATTTGAAGGAGGGTTCTTTCATAGATACTCATGAGTTAGTAAAGGCTAGACTGGTAGCAACCAAATGAGACACATGAGTTTATTTGGGAGAAAGAGTGACCTTCTCTCATGCTTCTTTTGGTAAAAATGTTTTGATTTTCTTCTACAGGTAATTTTTTACAAGGAAAGTTTCTCAACCTTTAGGTGGTGTGCATTTATTTGATCTACTTCAAGGTCTTTCTCCTTTCCTTGACAAGGAACCAAAGGATATTGAGCCTCTCACAAAGTAGAGAAAACATTTGGACAAAAAAATTTGATCTTTCAAATCCTTTAAGGTAGACTCGTCATATCATTCTTAGTATGAAAGATCTTAGCATAATTTATGATTTAACAGAGAAGGAAGATGTTGTTGACCAATCATAAGAGACCGATACTTCTCCTTTTCCTCTCTTGAAGAGACAAAGGAAATAAGTCTCCTAAAAGAAATTTATCCCGAAGTACTTGAAGAACCTCAGAGCCTTCTCTCTCAAGGATATAGTGTCACTTATACTCCTACTTCCACCAAGGTTTGCCTACCTAACATTCCTTTAGTGACAACTAATAATCTAACTTTAGAAGCTTATTCTCCCATAGCTGGTATTAGTACTATGGCAGGTGTCAATTCTCTTGATGATTTGGAAATCCTAATGTAATATTTACTTGGTGATGATCATATCCCATCAATGGAAGAATTTTAACCAAAAAAATCTTCTGAGCCCGCTGATCCTACTCCTTCTACTAAGATCTCTCTAAGTCATTGGAGCGGACTAGAGAGAAGGTAAATTCTTTCATTTCTCTGGGCATTAATGAGGTCATCCATCTAGGTCACAAGCATATTGTGGAGGATGATAGGTAGCTTCTATACTTCAAATTTTCACCAGGGAATTAGACCCACGATAAATCTTTGCCACACATCTTGCCTCTGTCCTTGCTGTTTCTGATGATTACAAACATATAGTTGGTGGATTAATGATCTTGAGGCTATTTCCATGGAAGAATCTTCTGTTCAGGTTAAGAGAAAAGAGATGTAATCTACATATTTCACTTTGTAGGTTGAGAAAAAAATTCACTAGGTAGAAGATCTTGAAAGTAGAAGAAAGTGTGAATGAGATTGAAGTAGAAATTTTGAAGATGGAGGAGAAGAAAGTAGAGAAAGTTAGGGAACTTGCTACAGGGAAGGAGAAAGAACGAGAAAAACAAAGAAAGAGGAAATATGTAATGGAGGAAGCAAGAGTTGTTTCAGAAAAGAAGCAAAGACTTGAGAAAGAGCTAAGAGGAGCAGGAGAACACAAGAAGGAATTGGTTTCTTATAGGACTAGGATATTGTGAAGGATTTCTATTCTACAGATCTTTAAACAGTTTCTTTTAAAATCATAGGGCCAAAAAAACAATCTTTTTAATTATGTTTTCCATACAACGGATGGGTTGTAAGAATACTTTTATCTTTATCAATAGAAGATTTGCTAGTCATACTTCTATACCTTTGTGTATTAGTGGATGGGCTAGTTTCCCATAATCTTGTTTTTATCCCTACTCATTCTAAGTTATGTGTCATTCCCAACTCTTTTTTGCAAGAATAATGGCGTGGCCATGGTATGACCCCTATTCTATCATCTCTTATCTATGTTTCTATCTAGAAGAAAAATATTTCTTTCGATAACAACCATTAATGCCCCTTTTTAATACTAATCCTTCTAATTCTTGCAGGATATAAGCTCCTCTAAGGAGAACTTGTTTAATCTTATATGGTCCTTCCAAACTAGTGGACCATTTTCTATATGCTCTATCTTTTGTTCCTAGTGAAAGAATTGTCATCCAAACTAATTTTCCTTCTTCAATATATATATATATATATATATATATATATATATATATATATATATATATATATATATATAGTTTATTATTATATGATCTGGCTACTCTTTGTTTATTTTCTTGCATGTATCTAAGGCTTTTAGCTGAGACTTAACTTTTATTGAAATGTCACTCTTAACGATGGAATTACTATCAACATTGGTAAGATGGCAACATGTCTGTATGTAAGTTCATATAAGTTCATCCTAATACTTGTTCTTTTAGATGTATTTATTCTTATGAGATTTGTGGAAGAATTTGATGCCAAGATCTGGGGTTATCCTTAATAGTCTTTCTTAAAAGATCTTAAAGGATTTTATTTGAGGATTCTACTTTCCCATTAGCCTAAGCATAATATGGTAGAATATAACAACTTAAAACCAAAATCCTCAACAAATTTTATGATATGTTGGCTTGTGAACACAGTTCCCAAATCTGTCGAAATAGATTACGACTTGCCAAACATATAAACAACTTTTTCTTTAAAAAATTGAATAACATTGCTTTGCTCTACTTCTTTCATGGGTTTAGCTTATACTCATTTTGTAAAATAGTCCATAGACATTATGACATATTTATGTAGCTTGGAGGAAATAGGATGTATTTGTCTTATCAATCCATAGTCCACTCTGTAAAGGGCAAAAGTTTTATTATAAGGTGTAATTCTGCCACTGGCATTCACTATAGAGGACCATGTCTTTGACATTGTTTGCAGGATTTGGAATAGTTTATACAATCAGCCATAATTTTTGGCCAATAGTAACCATACTTTCTTAATAACCAACTCATTTTAAGTCTTGCTTAATGGACCCCACAAATTCCTTTGTGGCTTTGTGCTGTTACTTCCACTACTTCTTTTCTAAGACATCCTAATGATTTTCCATCAAATCCCTTCCTATAAAGTTGTTATTTCAAAAGAACATTATTTAGAGCCAGCATTTATATTCTTCTTCTAACCTTTTAGTTTGGATCCTTTAAATATGTAATGATTGGATTCCTCCAATCATATGGCTCATACTCTGCAAAGAAAATTTCTAATCTTCTTTCTCTTGTTTTATAAATGGTAGTGATTTTTTGACCACTTCCACCATCTTCTTGTCAACCCCATTAGGCATTATTAGTCCAAAATCCATCTGAGCCATCTCATTGGCCATTGTATTTTGTTCTCTCAAAAAAAATTTGGAAATTACATCATCGAATAACTCCAAGAGTTGAATGGCTTTGGTATAACATAGTGTTAATGCTCAACTATTAAATAAATATTCTTTGGTTAATTTTTGTAGACACCAATTTCGTGTGTATATTCACAACATGAAAAATATTTAACAAATTCAATAAATGAATATTTGTAATAGATAATGAGATACAACTCTTTGATTTTACACTCTTTTACAAAAGAGTAAAACTTTTGATTCTTGTTGATGGAGTTCTAAGAGCCTGCAACATATTTCTTGGATTCAGGTATGGATGGTGCTTGATTGTAGGAGAATCGCTTCTTTTTGGGGTTTCGCGTTTGATCTCAAAAGGAGAAAAACACTATGGATCTTGCTCTCAAGGTCGGATTTGTCACATGTTTCTGAGATGCAAGAAGTCTTCTTCTTTCTAATCGTGAACTGTGACTGGTGGAGAAGACTAGAAAGTACGCCAAAGATCTTTAAGTGTATAGAGAGCTATGGAGAAGCTTTTGAGCTTTCTTATCTCTATAACACTCTTGGTTGAAGTCTTTTTGCAAAAGGTATTTTCTTTACCGAGATCTTCAAGTGTATGGAGAGTTATGAAGATACTTTTGAGCTTTTTTGTCTCTATAGCTCCCTTACTTGAAGTCTTTTGCCAAATGTCATTTCTTTATATAAAACGGATGTATTTATAGACTTGGGGTTAGAATATTGTCAAACCCTAAATTGGGTGTTGATTGGATGTTCTAACACCTTTTAGTCTAAAAAAGAGTGGTTGCACCTTTCTTGTTTGGAGAGAAGAGCAATTTATGGAATTATTTGTATTTCATGAGTAGTGTAACTTTCCTTCTTTACCTAAGAGAAACTAGATTTGATTTTATTCAAATCTCTCTCATGTGAGTCCCATGCAAGCTGTTTGGGCTCACT
>JAOXJP010114056.1:0-14035 GCA_025762735.1 Platanus orientalis
AATTTAGATAGTCAGTGGCCACACCATTGTAAAGTTAGAGCCTCAAGACTATCAGATCCCCATTAGTTTGTAGAAAATCTATGGCCCAAGCAATCATTTCTGACCAAAACTGAAAAAAAAAGCTTTTTGTTTGTATTTGGCATGTGAAATGCTCTTAAAAGTTCCCTAGGGGGCAAAATGCAATAAGGTCAAAGCCATTTTCTTAGTTTCACCCCTATCTTCAATAAAACATTTCACAAACTCCTGGTTTAAAGAATGTCTGGCCATTCCAATTCACCCAACTTCAGGCAGCTACAGAAACCCAATTTGTTCAAGCAACTTTGCCTTGAAAAATTCTCAGCAACTGCCCGGGAATCCAACTGTCACACCCCGAAACCCACACCAAAAAGGCCATGAATTTTGGCACATGACATTAGCCATTCATTCATTCTTAATATGTAAATTTCATATAAAATTTTCATTCATTCTTTTCATTCATACGTAGTAGAATTACATATCATAATCATAACCATCAATATCCCATAATTAACTTGTAATAAAATTTTCATAATTTCATAAACCTGAAAATAATCCATAATCATGTCCTGGCATTCCCATTCACATAAACTAATAGACTGATATAAATTAAATCATCATCTAAAAATCAAATATCAAGCCTAAACCAAAATTCACTAACTTATTACATTCTTTTTTAATAAATTGAAACAAAATAATGTTTCAATGTCTCATAGCATATATCCAATCTTCTAACCCTCTAATCCTGCCTGCCAGCATCGCTATACAGCTATCTCCTCATCATCTGTGGTGCCAAATTTGGGATGAGCTTGACAAACTTAGCGGGTAATAATGAACTAAGGAATAACCGATCAAGACTTTGCACGAATCAAAACGAAATAAATAGTTGCATACTTTTTAATAATTTGCATAACTGAACAGCTACATACAAAGCATCTACTAAACTGAAAACATTAAAAGACAAAAACATATAGTTGGTCTAAGTAGAACAAAACATGTGTATATAACTGAACTGAACAAAACTTAACATGTAAAACAGATACATAAGCCGATGTAGATAACAGTTACATAAGCCAATACAAATAATAGTTACACCATTTAATCCCCGGTGCAAAGGGCCACATTATTCATCAATTTTATCTCCGGTGAGAAGAGACACATGATTCACCAATTTTATCTCCAGTGAGAAGAGCCACATGATAACCATTTATAAACCCCGGTAAAAGGGTTATTCACACCATAAGCCAGTTGTGCTGAGCATCATCAATGTTTCCCTTTTGATGATTAAGAGTGGCTTATAACAAAATTACAGTAGAAAACTATCAACAATAACAAAGAACAATAGTTGTACTAGAACAAAACATATAGCAATCTATAGCAGAACATAAGCAAACTCATAGCACTTTAGATCATAGATGCTTCATCCACCTAAGCACAAAACTATGGAACAATCAAATTTTTACAATAATTATGAAGAACATATCACATTCAGATCATAAATCAATCATATAAACATATACAATTTTTACAAAATAAGAGAATGATTTCTATGATCCTATGGAAACAATTATCAAAACTAAAGGTACTTGTGCTCTTTAAAACAGAAAAATATCTCTTTAAAATCATTGAATTTAAAATTTTAAATCGTATTAAAACTTGTAGCAAAACAATCCTTAACATGTAGAATATGAATATAAACAATATAAAACCTCAGAATTTAAAAAAACAATTTATCTTCATTCAAAACAATTCAAAACTAGTGAAGAATGGTTGAAAATCCATAAAAAAATAGAGTACTTTACAAAACAGTTTAGATAAGTTCTAGAAACCTATGGTAATCAAAAATAAAATTAGTTTAATGTTTCCTACCTCTTGGTTGATGAAAAATTCCTTCCAAGCTTTGTTCTTCATAAAAATCCCCAAATCTTTGAAAAACCTAGCTTTTTCTCTTCATTTCTCTTCAAAATCCCTAATCTTGCAAAACTTCTTCAAAATATCATATTTCTTATAAATCTTTATGTTTTATATGCCTAACAACCCTACTTTCCAATTTCATGTTTAGATACGTCTTTAGTGAAAAATAGCTTAAAATTTTGTAAAAGTTATGATTATATAGAATTTTCCCCTTTGATGACATCATCCCGTCAGAATTTCTCCAGTATAAACACCCGATGGAAAAACAGTCATAACTTTCTCTACAAAACTTAGATTCACTTACCATTTTTTTTTGTTAGAAACGAGACTTTAAGAGCTGTCCAAATCCATAAGCTTGCTCTTTAATTCATTATACATATTTATTGGTGTATTTTTAAAATTACCTTAAAATCTACTGATTCATATATACCAGACGACATAGACACTTTTTGAAAAAATTGTCATAACTTTTTTTAGGAAACTTTAATTCAGTCACTGTTTATCACATTGAAAAGTAGACTTATAGATCTTTCCAAGCATATATTATTTGTAAGGTGATACTTATGAGATTGATAGATATTGACTTCTGAAGTTGTGTCATTCATCTAGGACAACTTTAGAAATTGTCATGTCATTGACCATTTTTTTCCTTGCTTAGTAAATTACCTTTAACCTTTTCGTTTGGTGTCTATTTCACTTGTCATTTGTTGCATAGGACTTTAGATTTCAATGCCTATCTAAAGGTATAACTTTCACTTATAGATTCTTTTTATGTTTTTGTTAGTATCTTTCTAAAGTTGCTCCAACATTTAGGTCAGCATATGTGCATCAAAGTAATACTATGTTTGTATAGAACTTATGTTACATGTGTTAGCATTCTGAGTGTGACACATGTACAATAATATGTGTGTCATGGTGCGGGGTGTTACATTTCTACTATAATCAGGTGGGCTTAGTGCATGATCTATTATTGGGTCAAGGAATTCTGGGTAGAAAAGGCTTCAGCTATGGGCCCATTCGTGAGTCTGATGAATTGGGAAAAGAAAACTTTCATGACACTTATGGTCGTATAAAAGTCATCTCCTGGGTGCCATAACTCTACAAAGAAAGGAGTGCTAAAATTAGAAATGGTTATAAGACAAAGTATGCGCATCTTAATATTTGAGCAAGTGAGCACATTTAGTGTGTGAATGTGACTTCTAGTTTCCATTCATGCACAGTTTTGCAACAATGAAAGTTGGCAGCATCATGCTTGATTGTGGGCGAATAAGGGAACTTTAACCCAGTAGTGCCAAATATCTTGCCAAGCAAAGAGTGCGGAAATGTGAGGCTCCTTAACCTATGAACGAACGTGGGGAAACCCTTTTGCAACCACTCAAGCTATCCCTAAGGCGGCGAATGGTTTGCCGAAAACCCCAATAGTCGCTTGAGATGAAGACTGGAGCTCCTGAATGTGTGCCAAAGTCTACAAACCCCGAGTATTTGCCAAAACTCACAAAAATCATGTTAAAACACTCATTTGAATGAGATAAAGTTTCTAACTGAATGGGTTTAAGGCTTGAGGCCTTAAAACTCACCAAAAATGAAAAGGTCTTTGGGTTCCAATAAAGTAAGAAAACTTCAAGAACGTCACGATTAGGGACCTAAATACCTTAGACATGGTACAAAAACAATTGCAAGGAGAAAATGAAAGATTTGACTGGATTAATTTGGAGTTTTGATGCAAAAATCACAAAGAACTCAAAGGTACAAGCTCTCGGTAATGGCGGTTCTCAAAGGTTCTCTAAAGATGATCCATGGAAGAAAAAGACCAAGTTTTTATACTCGTAGGGGTAGTTTGGTCAGGCCGTGTGGAATTTGAAAGAATGCGCCTATTGACAAGGCTAAAATGATCTTTTCATTTGTCAGTTGCGAGAGGGTGGTTACCAAAGAGATGTGTGCCATCAGTTATCATTGTTCCTCGAAAAATGCATTTTGAATCAAGGTGCGTGAATGAGAATTCTCAACCTCATTCACCTATAAATATATAGCGAATGAGAAATATAATTTCCATTAATCAGAGTCTTTGTGGCAAATAATGAAAATAATTTTTATTCGCCACAACAAAGACTAATAAGTTTCCAAAGTTGGCAAGAAACAAATGGCAGAAAGCATTGATTAAGTCTTGACAATATATTCAGCTTTCAGGACACCAAAACATGGTTCATCTTCATGGTTTTCTACTTATATAATAACTATACTTAAACCTCATAAGCATGGATCCAATCAAAGCATAGTCATCATGACATTTAAAGACAACCACCATGGTTTAGCTAAGAAGTTTAGCAATATTGACATTTAATTGGATGAAGTAAGCAAATTTAGATGAAGTATAAATTTTTTGAATAAGGGCACAAAGAACATGGAGACACAAAAGGAAGATAGTTCATTGATAAGAAATTGAAAAAAAGATTACATGATCATTCTTGATTTTAAAAAAGAGAAAAAAATAGACATCTTTAACCGATAAAGAAAATCAAATGAAAGCTTTAAGCTTGTCGCAGAGTTCCTAAGAGATGAGAGTTTGTTGTTGAAGGGTGGCGTTGGCATCAACACGTTTAACCACTAGTTCAAGGTGGGTTTTGTCATTACCACTCTCCTGCCTTGCAGCCAAAATAACTCTGGCCTAGGTGATCAAATGTTCTTTATGCTCAGTTGCAACTTCGTTATCCTCCAGAATGGTGCAGTTAGCATTCATTTGGTTCTAAAGGCGGGTATACTCTACCTTAACATAATGAAAATGTTCTACCAATGCTGCCAATTCTGTGCTTGCAAAGCTCTCCAGACGAGTTGCTTGGGCACGGTCCCCCCTCAGATTAACAATTTTTGCTTCCGATTCCACGATAAGGGCTTTAAGAGCCAGAGTGGGTTGAGAAAGCTTTAAGGTCTCTTCAGCTTGTGCTATAGCAACTAAAGAATTTAAGAGAGACTCTACGGTCCTCCTAATCCTTGCATTCTTGAGGTACATTTCCACATTATCTAGACAAGATAAAGCTCCAGCTTGGGTGCATGACAATGCGATTGCTTCGGGTTTCATTTCAGTAAGTTCCTGTAGAAGGTGGATGCCAGCATCATGCACCTGCTTTGCATCCTCGCGGAAATTTCCATTTCTTCATTGTAATCCTAGGGTGGTAGAGTTTCCTCATCTTTAAAAGAAAGCTATGCACAATATAAAGAAGAAAAACCAAGATTTAAAATGGCTTAAATACTCTTACCAAAGATGAATACCTGATGTCGGGATAGGTTCTAGGGCCAAGATAGGTTCAGGTTCTGAAGAAGATTTAGTCTCTGGTGATGAGTTAGGCTCTGGTATAGGGAAATTATCTTCAGAATTTGTTGAGTTAATTACTGGAAGATTATCCTTAGAATCTGATGAGTCGATTATAATAGGCACAAGATCATGAAGGAGACTAGGTCTTGCTACAGCGATTAACCTTGGGTTGGTCCAAGACCTAAGTCTCATGTGCTTGGGATGAATATTAGCAGGAAGAGCAAAGTATTCACCCCTGCTTATACTGGAGGACTTTCGTTTGGGTGCCATCACTTGAAAAAAATGAAAGAAATAAAATTTTCTTCAGTATGAAATATACCCTGCAAATGAAGTAAAAAAAGGTGGGTGAATGAGGATTAAGTATCACATTTACACACACTAAATGAATGAATCCCAAACTTATGAATGAAAGTGAGGAGAAGTCATTTGCAGCTCACTCAAGCAGATAACTCACTGGATGAACTAGGTGGCCGTGAATGAGCCACTGGCGATGATGATCACCTCGGGGAAGATAGACATAATTCTGAACAAAGAAAAAAGATGGGGAAGGCAAAAGGTCTTGGAAGCCTATTATGAAGCTTCTTCAAAACTTATCAAAGATTTTATTGGCTACACAAAGACTCTCCTCCCTATACAAGAAGAAATCAAAAGCAAGAAGAAATGATTAAGGGAAAAGAAAATTGGTATCTCTTGCGGTTCATCATACCTATATGATCCAAAAACAAGAAAGAAGAGGGAATGAAGAGGAACTCATGTTTTCAAAAGTAGGGAAAGAAGATTTGGATAATTCAGGAAGTTCTACTATGAACGAGTTTTGAAAAGATGAAGTGATGGAGAAGAAAAGGGACTTATATATACTCGTGGGGGTATGTTCATCAAAATACAAGGAATTTGAATAGTCCCAGGAACTAATAAAGAAAGAATACCGACAAAAGTAACTAAAAGCCGTTATTCTTGCCTTGAAAAATGCATCGTCTCCTTATTGCACTCGCAATGCATTTTCTGAGGGAACTATTAAAACCCAAAAGTGTGCGTGAATGTAAACATAATATGAAGCTTGCTACACTTTTGTTGGTGAATGAAAAATCACATTCTCATTTGCCCGAAGTTAAAGAATTTCAAGTACTTACTTTTGCCCTAAAAGTGTGGGTGAATGCACTGTTCACATTCGTGCACTATGGAAACTAAAAACTAAAATTCAACTCTATCTTCTCCGGGGTTGGTTATTTTAGGATAACCATGACTCTTATGTGTTTCCTAATTGCCGAGAACATGGAAGAAGGTGGATTCTCGCATAGAAGAATCACCTATATTTTTGGGATAAAGATTTGAAGAATCCCACCCCAACAAAAATGTTATGGAAGAGATAAAGTTCCTCCTCAACAGGGACACTTCTCTAACTCGTTTCAGTGCCTATAGATACTTAAAAAAAGATCAGCACCAGGACACAGATAGATAGAGAGAGAAGGAGTTTTAGAAGTTGGAAAAGCTCTGAAGACTCACCGTAAGGCAAGCTACGCTCATCCCTTGAAGGTCTGCAAGTTACCTCGCTTCCAAAAGAGGAGGGAGCATGTCCATTATACCTCTGTAATTTCTCCGAGGAAGACATGATAGGAAGCTTAAGGATGAATCAAGTTGTGGATAGGTAAAACTTGCTGGTGTATGAACAAGTGTGATCACATATATTTATAAAAGAATATCATCTTCTTTCCTCCTTTCTTCTTCTCTACATCCCTACAACTCTATCCTATAATACAAGCCGAGAAACTTAGAGTTAATCAGAGGTTGGCTGTGTTAAACGACTGTAATTAATAAGTTTATCAAACTTGAAGTTTTAGTCCCCACATATAAAATAATAAACTAGCCTCTAAAATGGCTAGGTAATTTGTTCAATGGATTTTTCTTTACATCAAAGGCTCAAAATTTGGTGTTATAGTCATGATCATCATCGAGTACAAGACGCGGAGACTTGATTGACAATGGTAATTCCACTGATATCCCGTACTTATCCACATTCCAACAAATGGGGATCCCAAAAGATAGGTTATAGCCTTTTGTAGGGGCGCCCTTGGTTGGCTTCATGGAAGATAAGATTTTTCCCATAGAGTCGATAGCCCTAACCATGACAGTAGGTCTCGGGGTATAGTAGGTCACCAAGGAGGTTGTTTTTCTGGTGGTCAATTGTTTGTCAATGTACAATGCGATATTGGGAAGACCTTTCCTAAACCAAATAAGAGCAATGACCTCCACTTATCACCTGATGATGAGATTTATATGGGTCATAGGGTGGGGGAAGTTAGAGGCAACCAGACAGTGGCGTGGTAATACTACAGTGCCTTGCTTCATAGGCCCTACAAGAGGAGACCTTGATGGTTAGCGAGGAAGAGCTGAAAATGAAGAAGGTAGGCCCAATGGCCAAATTGGCCAAAGATCTCTTGGAATTGCCTTTAAATGACTCGACCCCTGACTAGAAGGTTCAGATAGGTTGCCTACTTGAACCAATTCAAAGAAAGAAGATGATGGAACTATTGTCTAGACATAAAGACATCTTCATGTGGACACATAGAGACATGTTTGTCTGGCATAGACCCAGAGGTAATAGTGCAAAAGATAAACGTTTGCAAGACTGCCAAACCTGGGTGGTAGAAGAGGAGGAACTTTATGACAAACCAGAATCTGGCGGTCATAAAAGAAGTAGTCAAGCTTTTGGAAGAAAATTCTATATGGGAGCTGCATTACCCGAAATGGTTGTCCAACGTAGTACTGGTCAAGAAAGTTAACGAAAAGTGGACAGTATGTGTGGACTTCACAGACTTGAATAAGGTTTACCTGAAGGACAGTTTTTCCCTACTAAGAATAGACACCTTAGTTCACTTGACCTCTGGACATGAGTCATAACTTCATGGACGCCTTCTCGGGGTATAACCAGATCCAGATGTATAGGTTAAACCAAAAAAAGACGTCCTTCATCACCAACCAGGGGTTGTATTATTATCGGGTCATGCTCTTCGGATTAAAGAACATTGAAGCCACTTACTAGAGGCTGGTTAACACAATGTTCAAAAACCAGATCGGGAGGAACTTGGAACTATACATAAATGACATGTTTGTGAAAAGCCCGAAGATAAGCCTCCACTTCGGGGACCTTGGAGAAACCTTTAACACACTAAGGAAGTACAAGATGAGGCTGAATCTGACAATATTCACCTTTGGAGTATCGGTGGAAAAATTCTTAGGTTTCATGGTCTCACATAGGGAAATTAAGGAAAACCCCAAAAAGGTGGAAACTGTCATGTAGATGGAGTCGCCTTGGAACACGAAGGAAGTTCAGAGGCTAGCAGGAAGGATAATAGCATTGAACTAATTCATCTCCAAATCCACAAACAGGTGCATCCCCTTTTTCTGCCTACTTCAGGCAGCATTTGAATGGACGAAAGACTGTGAAGAAGTGTTTTAGAAGCTTAAGGAACACCTCACGATTCTGCCCTTATTATGCAAAATCGAACTTGAAGACTCCCTGCTCCTATATGTTGTTGTCTCAGAATCTCTTGTGAGTTCAGTACTAATCAAAGAAGAAGGGGGAAGACAAAATCTCATGTACTATGTGAGTCAGGCCCTAACGGGGGCCTAAAAGAATTACCAGAAGGTTGGGAAGGTCACCTTCGTAGTAGTGACCATAGCATGAAAGTTACGCCCTTACTTCCAAGCAGACTCCATCACTGTCCTCATAGACTTACCCCTGAAATCTGCCCTGCAACAGCTGAATACATCAGGCAAATTGGTTAAGTGGTCTGTTGAACTAGGGGAATTCGATATTAAATACAAGACAAGGGGAGAAATGAAGGGATAAGAGATAGTTGATTTTTTGGCCGAGCTAACTCCCTCCTTAGACATGAAATGCCTGGAGAGTCTACTCCCTCATATGGGTACAACTGGGTGTTATATGTCGATGGATCAGCCACTAACCGGGTTAGTGGGGCTAGAATCATAATAATAACCCTAGGAGGAGGGGAACTAGAGTACACCATCAGATTTGGATTCAAGGTGACGAACAATGAGGCAGAATATGAAGCACTAGTAAATGGTCTCAAGATAGTTCATAAACTCGGGCCAGATGCATAAGGGTAAGAAGCGATTTCAAGCTAATAGTAAACTAGGTTCTGGGCAAGTATGAGGTAAGAGAGGACCGAATGGTGGAATACCTATAGATAGTGCGATTATTGGAGAGCATGTTTGAGGTGTTCATCATCAAACACGTGGCCCGATGGCATAATGACCAAGCAGACTGGTTGGCCCGACTAGCCTCAGCCCTCGAGGATGACAATGATGTGATGATTGAGCATTTACCAACAATGAGTATTGCAACCTTTGAAATGGTATTGATTGGGATCATTAAAGGACCCTCCTGGATGGACCTAATTAGGGCATTCCTCAAAGATGAGAGGCTCCCTGATGACCGAATAGAGGCAAGGAAGCTTAAACTATGAGCTTCATGATACACATTATTGGATGAGACCATGTACAAGAGGAGCCTCACCTTGCCTTAACTCTAGTGCCTAACCCTAACCTAGTCAAACTTTACTATGAGCGAGATCCACGAAGGAGTATGTGGCAGCCACTCTGGGGGAAGATCCATGGTACACCGACTCGTCCGGGCAAGTTACTACTGGCCAACCATGTGAACGAATTCTGCTTGTTTTTCATAGGGATGTGATGATGCCAGAGGTTCACTAACAAACCCAGGAAGCCCGTAGAGGAACTTACACTGATTCTCAGGCCTTGGCCATTTTCACAATGGGGGATAGACATAGTCAAGCCCCTCCCCAAGGGAAAGAGATAGGTTAAATTCATCATCGTAGCACTTGACTACTTCACCAAGTGGGTCGAGGCAGAACTCGTGAACAAGATTACTAAGAGTAACATTAATAACTTTGTGTGGAAATCTATAGTTTGTCACTTTGGTGTCCCAAAGGTCTTGATCTTTGACAACAGGAAAAAATTTTACAACCCGCAGTTCAGGGAGTTTTGCTCAAACCTCGGGATTAGGAACCACATCTCCTCCCTAAGGCATCCCCAAGCCAACAGATAGGTGGAGGTCATCAACTAAACCCTCCTAAATACAATAAAAACATGACTGAAAGCACATAAAGGGAATTGGCCAGATGAGCTACCAAGAACCTTATGGGCCTACAGGACCACGATTAAGACCCCTACGGGTGAGACCCTTTTTTATACTAGCATTTGGGTTCAAGGAAGTAACCTCGGTAAATTATGCCTAGCTACCGAGTCACCCAGGAAAATCTCGAGAAGAACAAGGAGAATCTTTGCCTGGATCTAGACCTACTAAAAGAAGGAAAGTAAGAGGCCGCTTCCTGAATGACGGCTTACCGGAACACCATAGCATAATACTACAACACAAAAGTCAAGGAGAGGAGATTTAGGGTTGGGGACCTGGTCCTAAGGGAGGTTACACTTGCTACTAAAAACCTCTCGGAGGGAAAATTAGGCCCGAACTAGGATATGCCATATCAAGTGGTTAAATTTAATAGCTTCGGGTTGTAACACCAAATTTTGAGTCATGTATAAGGAAAAATTCGTTGAACAAATTACCTAGCTATTTTAGAGGCTAGTTTATTATTTAATGAGTGGAGACTAATACTCCAATAGACTTGTTAATTACATTCGTTTAACATAGCCAACCTATGATTAACTTTAAGTTTCTCAGCTTGTATTGTAAAACAAAGTTGCTGGTGCAAATTTATCTTGTCATGGTTTGATTCTTCATTAAGCTTCCTATGATATCTTCCTTGGAGAGATCGCAGAGGTATAAGGGACTTGTTTCCTCCTCTTTTGGAAGAGAGGTAAACTTATGGACCTTCAAGGGATAGGTGTAACTTGCTTGGCTTTTCAATGTGCTTACGATGAATCTTCAAAACTCTCAAAACTTCTTTAACCTCTCAAAATCTTTCTGACCTACTTTCTCATGCCAATCTTTGAAGTATTTATAGGCACCAAGATGAGTTAGAGAAGAGTCCTTGTTGAGGAAGAACTCTATCTCTTTCATGGTGTCATTGTTGGAGTAGGATTCTTTAAATCCTTATTCCAAAGATATAGGTGATTCTTCTATGAGAGAATCCACCCTCTTACAGCTCCTAGGTAGTTAGGGAACTCATAAGAGTTATGGCCATCCAAAATAACCGCCCTGAGAAGAGATAAAATGTAATTTCAGTTTCAGGTTTTCGTAGTGCATGAATGAGAACAGTGTATTCGCACACACTTTTGGAGGCGAAAGCAGGTATCTAAAATCCTTTTATTTTGAGTGAATGAGATTGTGATTATCCATTTGCTAGATATAAGTGTGGTGAATGTTATGTTATTTCTCCATTTGCGCACACGTTTTAGTTTCTACAGTTGCCCCCTTAGAGAATGCATTAAGAGTGTAACAAGGAGACGATGCATTTTTTGAAGCAAAAATAACGGTCTTTAGTTACTTCTATCAATATTCTTTCTTTATTAGTTCCCAGGACTTTTCAAGTTCCCTGTATTTTGACAAATATACCCCTCCACAAGTATATAAGCCTCATTTCTTCTTCTTCAGCTTATCTTTTGGAGCTTACTCACGGTAGAATTTCCTGAGGCACCATCTTTTGAAAGTGTGAGCTCCCTTTCATCCTCTTTCTTTCTTTCTTTTAATTGATTATTTGAAGTATGATGAACCACGAGAAGCATCTATTTCCTCCCTCCTGATCTTGTCTTTTCTTCCTTTCCTTTCTATATAAGCTTAATCTCTTTTTGTATAGGTAAGGACAATTTTAGTAGAATCTTAGAGGAATTTCAGAAAAGATTTTAGATTTTTTTTAGTCCAAATAAATTTTCTCTTTTGTTCAGACTTCTAGTCATCTTTTCTAGGGATAATTACATCTCCTGTAGCTCATTCATGGTTTCTATGTATATCCTACGAATATCTACTTGAGTGGGCTGCGAATGGATCTCCTTTTGTTCATTCGCGAGTTGAGGTTCATGGGCTTTGTTGCGTAGATAAGTGTGTGTGAACGTGAACATCTAATGTCCATTTGCTCGATTTTGTACTTCATTACGGTTCTCACCTCTTATTGTAGAAAACTTAATTTCTTTTGTTTCTTTTAGGCAATGGAACCCAAAAGAAATTCTTCTAGCATGAGAAGGGGTGAATCATTTGCTCCTGATGGTATCCCTCCTAGACGTATGAGACTTAGGTCCTGGACCAACCAAAGATCAAGTCTTGCCATAAGACAAGAACGTTACCATGATCCAGTGCTTATAACTATTGACTCGTTGGACTCCGAGGATGATCTTCCCATAATTGACTCATTAGATTCTGAAGATAACCATCCAATCTTGGATCCTAATCCATCACCAGAGCTTGACCCAACACTAGTACCGGACCCTAACTCAACAATTGGTACTTGTCTTTGATAAAAGTAATGAGTTATTTTTGAATTTTGACTTGCTTTTCATTTGAGCAAAGCTTTCCTTTGAGGATGAAGAAGTTTAACCACCAAAGGACAACAAGGAGTATGAGTTAGTAGATTTTCATGAGAGTTCGAAATGGCAATTTGACAGTCATGGTCATCTTTTGCGATGCCTCACAGTTATGGAACCCGAGGAACTTGCGTTATCACGTACCCGAGCCAAAGCCCTAGCTTGTTTGAATGATGTGGAGGCATACTATAAGAATGAGGGAATTAGGAGACCTATAGAGTCTCTTTTGGAATCATCAACTATCATAACATAGGCTAAAGAGACTCTGAAACTATCTTAATCTACTCCTAACCTCGAAACACTCATAACAGAGTTTGAAATGAAGATAGTTAGTCTGAAGCAAGGCCACGCTAAAATGACTCATTTGGAGAGTTTTGCAGATGCTGAATTAGCAATTTTGGTAGAACGTTTTGATTATGTCAAAATGGAGTACAACCATATTATAGATCGCATAGCTACTTATGATGCCATTTTGGAGGATAGTGAGTGTGCTGTTGAAATCAAAGAGAATCTGATTGCTTGGGCCAGAACTATTTTGGCTTCATGACAAGAAAATGCTAATGATGAAACACACCCTAAATAGGTGGCTAAGCGGGCTGATGCCAAGACCATCCTTTTGCAGCAAGCTCCCCTCTCTTAAGAACTTCGTGACAAACTCAAAGCTTTCTTTTAATTTTTTTTATCAATTTTAGAATGTTTGCTTTTTTCTTCTAGGTTTATTGATGAATATGTAATCTTTTGAACCTCTCATCAATGAATTATCTTTCTTTTTGTGTCTTTATGTTCTTTGTGCCTTTATGTCAATTGGATACTCCATAATTTGCATACTTCATTCAAAGGGGTGTCAGTACTTATAGACTTTTAAGCTAAGCAAAGCTGGTTATCTTTAGACATGATGAGGATCATACTTTAACAGAATCCATGCTTATAATGTCTAATTATTTTTGTAGGCACAAAGTGTTACGTTCTGAATAATGCACACCAAAGAGCACACTACGTATAGCAGAATAACCCCCAAGTGTAAGGTGTAGCAAAGTAGTAAAAACCCGGTAAGACCAGGGTTGATCCACAGGGACTGAAGAATGAACAACTGTAAGAAAAAAAAGATGGAAATAGAAAATTAGCAAGAATAAAAAAAGAGAGTTTGATTGTGTCCTCAAGGTAAAAAAATTGAATATGTTAGTTCTAAAGAAAAGATAAAAATGAACTAAAGAGCGATGGATTAAATCAGGAGATGAACACTAAGGGTTCAGGGCTATGCATGGAAAATCATAA
>JAOXJP010114067.1:0-14035 GCA_025762735.1 Platanus orientalis
GTGTAGACTTCACTGACCCTAACAAAGCCTGCCCTAAAGATAGCTTCCCACTCCCGAGAATAGACGCATTGGTTAACTCTACTTCTAGGCACACCCTACTTAGTTTCAGGAACGCATTCTCCGGCTATAACCAAATAAGGATGGAGGAGAGAAATCAAGAGAAGACGTCAATCATAACCGACCGAGGCACATACTATTACAAGGTTATGTCCTTTGGGTTGAAGAATGCAGGGGCCACCTATCAAAGAATAGTGAACCGAGTGTTTAAGGCACAGATCGAAAGAAATGTGGAAGTTTATGTGGACAACATATTGGTAAAAAGTATGGAAGTCAAGAAGCACATAGATGACTTAAAGGAAACTCTCTACACAGTTGAAAGGTTCCAAATAAAGCTTAACCCGGCCAACTGTGCCTTCAGGGTGTCAGCAAGAAAGTTCCTTGGCTTCATGGTCTGTCATAGGGCAATTGAGGCTAATCTTGAGAAAATGTGAGCTATATAAGACACGAAGCCATTGTAGACTACAAAAGAAGTGCAACAACTAGCGGAAAGGGTGGCAGCCCTCAACCAATTCATCTCAAGGTCCACGGATAAATACTTTTCCTTCTTTTACCTTTTGAAGAAAGAATTTGAAAGGACGAAAGATGTCGACTGATCATTTAGGGAGCTAAAAGAACATCAAGCATGTTTACCAAGTCTCGGTTGAATGACACAAGGAGAGGATTTGTACCTGTATCTTGCAGTGTCAGGGGTAGCAATGAGCTCAATTCTGGTTTGAGACGAGCATAATCAAATGTCAATATACTATGTTAGTAGAGCCCTGCACGGAGCATAATTGAGATATCCACCTTTAGAGAAGTTGGCATACGCACTAATAACCATGGTGAGAAGGCTCAGACCCTATTTCCATGCACATCTTGTAATATTGCTAACCAACTAACCTCTGAGAGCAGTGTTACAAAAACCAGAGGTATCCAGAAGAATGATCAAGTGGGATTTAGAACTAGGCGAATTTGACATTAGTTATCAATTGAGGACTGCTATAAAAGGGCAAGTACTTGCAAATTTTTGGGCAGAACTAACACCCACAGAGTTAGAAGAGAGAGATTCCTTGGAGTTAGAGTGGACCTGGCACGTAGATGGATCATCCACTACCTTAGCCAACGAGGTTGGGCTATTATTGATTACCCCCGATGGGGTTGAGATTGAATATGTGATTCGACTTGGATTTAATACGATGAACAACGAAGCATAATATGAAGCCTTGATCGTAGGTCTGAGCATTGCAAAAGAAGCAAGGGCTGAATGCATCATAGTCTACACCGATTCTAAACTAGTTGAAGGATAGGTGGCTGGTGAGCATGAGGCTAAAGAAGACCGAATTAAAGAGTATCTAACTTGGGTGAAGGAGCTCATGTCTTAATTTAAAATTTTCAAGATCTGACACATCCCCAGAACTCAGAATGAGCAGGCAGACTGACTGGCATTTGACAACAAGTAATAAGACATCGACTACCAGTAAGTTGCCCCAGTAGACCCAATATGGAGAATGAGATAAGCATTTGTGTATGCACGAATGAGCCTGAAGACGGTTGGAGGGCTCCAATCATGTAATTTCTTAAAGCAAGAGATCTCCTGCCAAATCGAGGAGAGGCCAGAAAGGTCAAACTCTGAGTCAGCCAGTATACATTGATAGATGACACCCTCTACAAACGGAGCTTCACCATGCTATACTTAAGATGTATGTTGTCAGCTGAAGCTGACTATGCCATGAGGGAAGTCCACGAAGGGATATGCAAAAACCACTTGGGCAATTGGTCGCTAGTCCATAAACTTGTTAGAGCGGGGTACTATTGGCCAACCATGCAAGCTGACTTAGCAAACCTTTTTTTGGAGGTGCCACAGTTTCCAAAGGTTTGCCAACATCCCCCGACAGCCAATAGAAGATCTTACGCCCATCACAGGACCATGGCCCTTTACCCAATGGAGAGTAGATATTGTGGGTCCTCTCTCCTTAGAGAAGAGACAAAGAAAGTTCCTTGTTGTGGCTGTTGACTACTTCACCAAATGGGTTGAGGCTGAGGCGCTAGCAATGATCACTGAGAGCAACATATATGACTTCGCTTGAAAATTTATAATATGCCGGTTCAAAATACCATGGGTAATAATCACGGACAATAAGAACTAGTTCGACAACAGGCATTTCTATGAATTTTGCTTTTAGTTGAGCATCATGAACTTCTTTTCCTCCCCGGCACAGCCCTAGGAAAATAATCAAGTGAAAGTGACCAATAGAACTATATTGAAAATAATCAAGATCTAATTAGAGTCATCAAAAGGATGATGGGTCGACAAGCTACTAGGGGTCCTGTGGGCCTATAGAACCACTCCAAGGAGTCCCAAGGGGAAACACCTTTTGCCTTCGCCTTTGGCAACGAAGCAGTCATACCCATGGAAATCGACATGACAAGTCTGAGGACTTAAAGACCATAGAGAAAGCAGGTAGAGAGAGAGCTACAACTGAGCCTAGACCTGTTAGAGGAAAAAAGAGATGAAGCCTCTTTTCGAATGGCAGCATACCAACAAAGGATGATGAAATATCACAATGCTAAGGTCCACCCAAGAGGTTTTGACAATGAATACCTTGTTCTCCGGAAGGTAAGCATAGCAACCCAAATCTCAAGCAATGGCAAGCTGGGACCCAACTGGGATGGGCCCTGACGAGTAACTAAGTCTGCACGGAACAACACCTATTACCTAGAAACCATGGAAGGAAAACTCCTACCTCGACTATGGAACTTTGAACACCTAAAAAGGTATTACCAATAGACGTGTAATTTTAATTCTAAAATAGTAAATTTATTTGCTATCATGTGTAATACGGAAGCATTCTACAACGACGTTCTACAATCAAAGTCTAGAGCGGTATTAGAAAAATGGACCAAGTCTAATAAAACAACCCTTGGTCTACAACAACATTCTACATTCAAAGTCCCCAGCAGTGTTAAAAAAATGGATCAAGTCCAATAAAATGACACTCAGTCTACAATAATGTTCTACAACTATAGTCCCGAGAGGTGTAAGAAAAATGGACCAAGTCCAGTAAAACGAACCTCAGTCTACAACGATGTTCTATAATCAAAGTCCCGAGCGGTGTCAAAAAAATGGACTAAATCTAGTAAAATGACCCTCGGTCTACAACAAAATTCTATAATCAAAGTCCTAAGCGGTGTCAAAAAAATGGACCAAGTCTAGTAAAATGACCATCGGTCTATAATGATGTTCTACAATCAAAGTCCTAAGCAGTGTTGAAAAAATGGACTAAGTCCAGTAAAATGACCATCAGTCTACAACGATATTTTATGACTAAAGTCCCGAGTGGCATCGAAAAAATGGACCAAGTCCAATAAACAACCCTCAGTCTACAACGAGGTTTTATAATCAAAGTCCTGAGCGGTTTTCAAAAAAAGTCCAGTAAAATGACCCTTGGTCTACAAAAATGTCTTACAACTAAAATCATAAGTGGTGTCACATAGAATGACCCTCGGATGGCAAATTCTCTATGACAGATCCAAAAATGAAGTATCGGCAGTCATTCAGGTCAAGCTTAACACAAGCCACTTAAACAAACGAGCGATCCAAAAAATAATATTATGTCAAGTAATCATGAAAGCTACCATGTGTAATCAAAAGAGGAAAATCTATTGATTAAGAGTTGGTGTACAAAAAGAAGAAAAAGAAAGGACCCTCGGTCTACACATACAAAAGAAAATAAAATAAAAAGAGATAGGCCTTGTCCTCAAGAGGTCGTGTCATCTTTCTCCAATTCCTCATCCTTAGTGGCCTCGGGCCCAGCGGAATCGGAATTGGACTTGACATCAGCCTTGAACATCGAAAGGTTGAGGTCAAGGTGCACCCATAGAATTCAGAGATGGAGGACCTCAAAGCCACTTATAAAGTACTTTGGTGTCTCGTCATTGAAAGCGTCAGATCGCTGATAGGTGACTACTACCTCCTTAGCAACTCACTTCTTCTCTACCTCCGAATCGGCCCTCAGCTCGTCCAAGGACCTCTGCAACACAGCGGCCCTAGCCTTCTCCCCTTTGAGTTGGTCTCGGACCTCCTCTAGGGTAGATTCAATATCCTTTAGTTTATTCTCAGCCTTAACAAGCCTCCTCGCCAGCACCAATCTATCAAATTCAACCTCAGATAGCTTTCTTCAAAGCTCACTAACATAACTGCTCGGTCTTCATCAAGTAGGGATGGAGGGGCCTTCTCCTTTCCCTTAACGGAAGACCCCCTTACGTTGTATGAGGGAGGTCAGCCACACACTTATTGAATGAGGGAGCAGCCTCCAACGCCACATCATGATCGATGATGGAAGAGAGAGGGACAACAACCGAGGCACCAACCATGGATGGAGCCTCCCTTAGTTTTGCCTTTTCAATTGAACATTGGTGTAAAAACTTTGGCTTCTTATGTGAGCTATTGACAGGGGTCTTGGAGGAGACCCTCGCTAGAGAAGCCTTCGACAGTCTAGTAGACATATCTACAAAAAGAACCACACGTGTAAAAAAATGATAATAATAATGAAGTGTGAACGACCTGACTGACCGACAGTCACTATAGAAGGCACGGAAGAAGGGGGTTTAGGTTTGAGCAAATAAGAAGAAAGGGACTCAAGATTTACTAAAATGGAGTAATTCTAAACTGAATGTGCAAAGGCATGGTCCAACCTCATGAGCTCAGCCTCGGATAATGGATGCTCGGCCAAAACTACAAAAATAATTGACAAAAGAAAGTTAGTCCGACCAAGTGAAAACCTAGTAAGGAAAACTAATGTAATTGGGAATTACCTGTTTTATGTGGCTCCCCCTAGATCTTGGGAACTGTGTGGACTCGGTTGGTAGGAGCCTCCCACGGCCAGGATTCCTATCTATCTGAGGAAAAGAAGAAAATTTTCTTTTTCCAACATCTATTTGAAGTTGGAAGACCGGTTATCAACACTCGGTCGGGGGTCCGAGCGGTGAAATACCACCACCATGAATGTAATTCCACTACTTTATAATAGTAGAGGAACTTTGGGATGGTCAGATGATCTTAACAGCCACTACATGCAGGCCATAATACCATGTACACGATTAGGATTCTCCACCCATCGGGCATGATTTGGCTCGGGTGAGACAGAGATAGGTTAGTAGTTGACAGATGAACAAGGGAATGGGAAAACGAAGTTCATCTTCTAACGTCTGCTCAAAGAAAGATACCTCGTTCATGAAGTAAGCGTAAGCCCACTCGTCATAAGCAAGGATTCTCAGACTGATCGACTCAGGAATTTGAAAGATTTATCGTAGATCCCTCAATCAGGACTTGGACACGGTCGACGAGATGCCCTGAGTGGCATATAGAACTTTGATAAAACAAGACCATCGAATAGGATCTGAGGGTCGATCCGAGTCAGGGGTATCCTCCCTGACCAAGGCATCTAGAGCCATGATGGACTCCGAGGAGTTAGATTCGGTACTCATGCGATCAAGGGCGTATATAACGCCAATCGAAGGACCGAGGACTTCAATAACCTTGTCGAGAACGCGACTTAGGAAAGAAGACTCAAACTCTAAGACACTCAAATCAGGTGGACACTGACGGGTGTGGAGGTAACAGCACAAGCGGGTTCAATGAAACCCTAGTGGAGCCCCGATAAGATCTAGGGTCAGACTCCGAGAAGAAGAGATGAAGGCTGAAAGAACAATAATATGATCAAGAGAAGAGAAGACAATAGAACAGAGGGATACTCCTGGAAATGAAAATAATATGATAAAAAAAAGGGGGAAGAAAGAGAAAAGAAGGAAAACCACAAGAAAAGAAAGTAAAATAACAAAGAATAGGGAGTACCTCAAAGATAAAGCTCTGACTGATGGATCCTTGAGTGCAAGGCAAACATGAACTCAATGAGCAATGTGAACACAGCTCCAAGAAAACTTTGAATGCAAATGGGAAGCTCAAAAGAGGCAATGGTCTTTCTTTATAGGCTTCATGGATCGCCCCTGACCATTGGATCGTCTAAGTTGCCCCATGTCTTCGGATGAGAGTGTGATTCGAGGGAAAAATAACAGTGGACGTACACATTGTGCCACCATTAATGGCACAGGGCTCAATGAAGACAAAATAGAGGCATCGACATGTTAATTACATCGGGAAACACTTAGAATTCTTAATGCCCACTCAAAATGGTAGACTAGGGAATTGGGGGTAGATGATGATGAGGTATTTGGCCCAAGTCAACTAACTGAGCGAACCACCTAGGTCCAACCAACTTGTCTGGTGACCCATCGTTACCGATCATGGAGCCCAACGCTCGATCGTTAATGACTGACGATGACCAAAGAACAATGCCAACTAACGGCGACTGAAGATGATCGGTCGTCCGAGTGCTGGGTAGATCGTGACCTAGCTGACCATCTTAGGAAGAGCGCAACAAGCCTAGTAATCACATGACAACCAAAGTACCGACAACATCAAACTAACCGAATGATGGGTGTCGACCGCCATCAAGACTGAAGGGTGGTTATAAGACTTGGATTGGTGCACAGGAACAATTAATCCGATGTTGACACATGCACTACTCACCCACGTTCCTCTAACCAACTTGAGGAATATTCCTGATAAGGACCACGCATAATCGTCGGGAGGGCCCCTATACAAAGGGAGAACCCCTGGGAAGAAGGGAAGTTAAAAAATAACACGGAAGGACTATTAGAGAGAATTCTCCAAAAAAACCTCTGATCACTAACTTGAGTGTTGGAGGGGTGTAGGCCAGTGCCACACTAACGCTATCCACTGTCTTGGTGCAGGTAGGATCCAAGAGCAAGATTTTAGATTGAGGGCAACCAAAGGACCATCTTGGTGAGTTGGGATACAATGTCATCAGTTGGTGCCATCTATGGGAATCAAACCCATAACCACATGGTCCAACATCTACTCAAAGAAAGAAACCTCATTCACGAGGTAGGTGTAAGCCCACTCATCGGAAGCAGGGACTCTTAGACTGACCGACTTAGGAATTTGAAAGATTTATCACAGATCCCTTAGTCAGGACTTGGACATGATCAACGAGATGCCCTGAGCGACATATGGAATATCAACGAAATGAGACCACCAAACAGGCTTTGAGGGTTGAGCTGAGTCAGGGGTATCCTCCTTGACCAAGTTGGCACTAGAGCCATGATGGACTTCGAGGAGTCAGATTGGGTACTCATGCGATCAAGGGCGTAAATAACATTGACCGAAGGACCAAGGACTTCAATAACCCCTTTAAGAATGCAACTTAGGAAAGAAGACTCAAACTCTAAGACACTTAAATCGGGTGGACACTGACGGGTGCGGAGGTAATAATAGAATTGGGTTAGATGAAACCCTAGTAGAGCCCCGGTAGGATCCAGGGTCAGACTCCGAGAAGAAGAG
Source organism: Platanus orientalis (assembly GCA_025762735.1). Classification (NCBI taxonomy): domain Eukaryota; kingdom Viridiplantae; phylum Streptophyta; class Magnoliopsida; order Proteales; family Platanaceae; genus Platanus; species Platanus orientalis. Next base: position 7,463 of record JAOXJP010114067.1, read on the forward strand.
ATGAAGACTAAAAGAACAATAATATGATTGAGAGAAGAGAAGATGGTAGAACAAAGGGATACTCCTTGAAATGAAAATAATATGATAAAAAAAGAGGGGGAAGAAGAAGAAAAGAAGACAAACCACAGGAATAAAGAGTGAAATAACAGAGCATAGGGAGTACCTCAAAGCCGGTGCTTCTACTAATAAATCCTTGAGTGCAAGGCAAACACGAACTCAATGAGCAACGTGAACACAGCTCCAAGAAAACTTTGAATGTAAATGGGAAGCTCAAAAGTGGTAATGGTCTCTCTTTATAGGCTTTTTAGATCACCCCGACCATTGGATCATTTCAGTAGTCCAATGTCATATGATGAGAGTGTGATTTGAGGGAAAAATAACAGTTGACGTACATGCCGTGTCACCATTAATGGCACAGGGCTCAATAAAGATGAAACAGAAGTGTCAGCATGTCAATCGCCTTGGGTTACCCTTAGAATTCCCAATGCCCGCTCTGTGGGCCTCAATTTTTGCACGATAGGTAAATCCCTTTGAAAAGAGACTTACTTATCGTAGGAAATATCCCACGTGATTTGGAGTCGCCACCAGTCTTTTTTAACGATGTGATTGGACATCAATTTTGAAAACAAAACAGGTTTAAGTTTTAAAAATGATTTGAAATGTTTGACTCCACACTTAAACTGGTCAACTCCCAAAGATCCCTAGGTAAGTTGTTCGTTTATGAGTTGGGGAAGGTGTTAGACACTCCACCTCATCCGCTTTCGCGGTTACCTACTCTACACCTGTTACAGTCTAATGGTCAACTTGATTTATCAATTTAATCATCTCACTCATTGCTTTTTATTCTCATTTTATTGAGATTAAACAAGGGATCCACATGCCATTTCTGCCAAAATTTCGGCAGCATAACGACTATAATATGGACCCTTGGGGATGAATAGTGATCCACATGTCACTTTATTTAATCACCTAATAGTCAACAGTTTATAAAAACACTCCAAATATAACATACATTCACATGACATCGTTGATATCCATTCAATAGCTTCCTATCCCTCATCACTTCTCATCTCCATCATGTACATATACAACTTAAATAAAGTGTATCTCTAAGTTACCAAATGCATGACTTGCTACATCGTAGTTGCACCATCATCTTACAACCAATACCTTTGGATGTCTCCATTATTAATGCTTTTTACGTATTTAAGAAGATATGTGGATTAGGGTATAAATGAACAGTCATGGTGAGTAACAATGAGACCAATGAATTATACTTAATAAATCCACAATGCATCTTAACTAGGTATGAATGGTAGGTAAAAGAATGAATGTAAACTGACATAAGAATTTCATGTAAACCAGATAGCATGAAGAATCAATGAAAATAAATACATCTATAGTGCATAAAATGCCAAAAAATCTGAACATTATTATCACTAGATAAAAAAGAAAAGTAAATAAATCAAATACACAAAGCAATTACATTGAAGTAATCATTCATAATGGTTTATTTAACACACTCCGCCCTATACAGAAAATTTTTAACATTCTAAAGCAATAAACAAGGAATAAAATCTAATAAAATTACATGAAGTTGAGTATTCATGTTATGTTTATCTACATGTAGAAAGGAATGGAAATATAAGACAAAATCAAACTTACAATGGTAATGTAGAAAATTCTAGTACAGTTCAGTCCAATGTTTGAAACCTATTGTCATGAATAAAGTCTGAACAAGGACGTGTTCTATATCATGTATTGACGAAGAAACATGATGGGACAACAAACATTGTTGCCCTCTTGTGTATGAGGTATTTACCATATAAGTTCAGTTTTAAGATGCTGTCCCTAATATCGCATAATCAACCCTAGGAAGAAGAACAGATAAGACAAGAATTCTAATCCACTAAACAAAGCCAAAGTGGAAAGCTAAATAAGAGAGTCAATTGGCCCTTTTATGGCTATGTTCTACCCTTCTATATTCAGAACAAAGAATCAAAACCTGAGAGGGACAAGTCTAAAGAAAAAGATGAAATATAGGAGATCTAAAGACTAAATTCTTGGCCACTGAGTGATGCTGAATATTAGTAACCCCATACCTTTATTCAAAGTGCTATGAATCCAATGGGTTGATCCCAAAAAGAGAGAAACAAGGTGTTTGAAATCTTAATCGTACAAAATAACATCTATCACAAAAAACAGGAAATACAAAAAGAGAATTCCAATGAGTTTATCCAAGAATGTTGAATACAACCATTAAGAATTGCAAGCAATAAACCAAGAGTCTACAGGTTTTATAAAGAATGGTTCCTCTTTCTTTTATTTAAAAAATAAATAAATCCTTTGGTCCCTAAAAATACATCTACAGGTTTCTTGATGCATCTGATAATACCACTGTTTTATTATGTAAAAGAAAAAAAAAAGAAAAAAAATGTTCAGGATTACTCATTGAAGAGTTTCAGAAAATTTAGGTGGTCTGCTACATCAAACATGGACCATGGAAGTGGTGAAAGAACTCCATTAGACAAATATATTTAACAAGTATGCTTGGACCATATTATAAGTCGTTATCTTCTATTTTTTTTTATAGAACCTCAAACAACACTCTTAAAATAATAAAAAAAGCAAATCATCAAACAGTACTTGGCAGTATCATCCTTTGAAGCTAAACAATTGGATAAAATGAAAGAATTTGAACCTGAATAGCAGATCTAAAGCTTCTAATAACATTATTGCATTCTGTGAAAATAAAACTCTAGATAGTATGTTGAAACTATTCAAAAAAAAAAAAATTAGCACCATTTCTTAATAAAAAAAATGCTTAACTTGTTACACCATATCAACCAAGCTGAAAATCCTAAACTCTTACTAAATAACTAAATAAATAAATAGCATTGAGATCCTACTTCGAATACATTCAGAGAAGGAAAAGAGAAAAAAAAAATACAAGATTCAACAACAAAATAAAATAAATTTTAAGTGAGGCAAGAAGACCTATATCCTCGTGTGTAGCATGCTAGAACCGATCGCTTCTTATTCTTCAGCAACAACAGAGCAATAAATGAGAGTAGAGTAGTAAAGGGGATTATCGTTGTCTATGCTTCAATAGAAAGATGGTGGAGAGATGATGAGAGGTTTAGGGGCACACTGAGAGGATTTTCTTCTATACTTGAGTTGGGTACTCGAATGTGAGAGCCGTGTGGGGTTTTGAATGATTTTCAGAAGAAGGGCAAGGGCTAAGCATGAGAGCAATGAAGAGTTATGATTTTAAGGGGCTGACAATCGTAGGGTTTGAAGAGAAAGAGGGTTTGTATGGGCTTGAATCAAACTAAAAAAGTATTTGGTTTTCAACAGAGGGCATGGATAGAATTTGGGGTAGAGAGCCATGGTCTAGGGTAGAAGATGAAGAGTATGTAATTCGTGGATGGTGGTTGTTCTTCCTTAACGACTAAGAGGGATTAGATGGGTTTCCAAAAAAATCCTCTCCCTTGTCAAAGGTCGTTGGGTTTTTATAGAGGAAGAGCTCTTGTATAGGCTATATTCAACGAAGGGATGGGGGTGGTCTCCAAGGTTGCCTCGTGTGATTGCCATCGACTTGTGAAACCAGGGGTAGGTGGAAACGAGGCTCCCTGGCTAAGAGAAGATGAGAATGATGGGTCATGTAGAGGTGTGGGTTCTTGGATTTTCGCCAAAATGGAAAGACAGAGGGAGAGATGCAATGATTTAGGTATGGGATTTTCACCAAATTTGAACTAGAGGGAAGAGGCTTTGTGTAGAGCTGAAGCCCTCCATCAGGCATGCAAGTTTCACAAAAGGGGAAAAGGGGGAAATCGAGAGAGCTGGGATGGAGGGGGTAGACGCAAGAGTAGAAGAATGGGTTCTTGGGGGCAGGTGTAGCTCACCCATGAGGAGAGAGAGAGAGAGGGAGCGTAAGGAGCTATGCAATTTTGCAAAAGGGTTTGCACTAATGTCTACATCAACTGCTCCTTGAACAACCCACTTTCCCTTAACTTCCCACAGCATTCCATTCTGGATTTCCTTGTATGGAAACGAGTACAAGAGAAGCTCATCACCTATGAGGAGATCTTGATAAACAAGCATGGTTACAGACTCCCTCAGATCGCTCCAAACACAAGGACGGTAGGACCAGGGCAAGAGGGTGAGAGAGCGAGTAAAGAGATGAGAGGGAGAGCATAGAAGAGAGAGAGAGAGAGAGAGAGAGAGAGAGAGAGAGAGAGGGCACAAAAAAGAAAGAGAGCAGGGAGCAGAAGAGAGAGATAGAGAGTGAATCGGGGAGAGAGAGAGAGAGAGGAGAGGGGGAGGGGTTACTTGATCCGTTGTGCAGGGGATCGGCCAGAAAGAAAAAAGAAAAGGAAAAGGAAAGGAAGAAAAAGAAAAAGGGAAAGGGAGAAAAGAAAAAGAAAAATAAATAATGATAATAAAAGAAAAATAAATAAAAATAAATAGTGGGGAGCTACACGCAAAAATAATGTGTCCCTTTGTGTCCCCATACACAAAAGGTGAGGATGTAACAATTTTCAAAAATAAAATAAAATAAACTAAAAAATGGTGTTCATAGGGTTAAAACCATTAAAAAATTGTTTAAATAAACATTTGCTCCCTATTCAGGAAGAGGCATCAAAAACCATCATGTGTCAGCTTTTGGGGTGGAGACATGAAGGAACAAACTGTTTTGGGTGCAGGTTCCCTTCTGAAATAAAATAAAATAAAATAAAAAACTAATAATAATAAAATAAAATAAAAATTAATGAAGCAATACAAATAAATAAATAAATAATAGTAATAAGGACATTGGATGGATTTGATTGATCGCAATTGGCTGGATTATGAAGAAAGGCTGGGGATTGCTCTGCCAGTTTGCTAACTTGAAGAGAAACACTAAAAATTGGGGACCGCGCCAAAATTTGGTGCTTACAATAACAACATGAAAATTTGACATATAATTAATAAGAGAGAATAGAACTCAAATTTAGGCTTACCTTGGGTCTAAGTGGCCTAGGGTTGATGAGTTCTTCCTCTTTTCTTCTTCTTATTCCTTTTCTCTTAGGGTTTTTTAGGTGTTTTCTTGCCAACCAGGGGCTGCACGAATTTGGGGTTGTTTATAGCGCCAAATTTGTGTAGTGGATGGTGGGGATTGCTCTTGGAATTTGTTAGGTGGAGGGCCAGGATGATGTCTATCCCAAAAGAGGTGGATGGCTAGGATTGAATCTAGGTGGAGGGTTGAGATTGATTTGAGCTAAGGGGCATGGATAGGAGAGGTGGCTAGATGGAGGGTTGGATTTTGTTTGTGTTTGTTGAATGAAGGGTAGGATTAAGGGTGTGCTAATGAGCATGAATGGGTGAGGTGTATGGGAGACATGGGAGATGCCTTTTGGCAAAACCCTAATGGTTGTAATCTTTAAGGGGATGGCATGGGATGCCTAATGGGAGGGTGTGATGGGCTCTCTAGGGATTTGAAATCCAAGGTATAGATCCAAGGGAAGAGGGTGAAAAATTAGATGGGAAGATGTTAATCCAAGGGTTACCAAAAATGGCCTTAAGGTGTGAATGCATTTAATGCAAAATATCTTAGCTTTAGGTCATTTAATAATTAATGGTTACTTTTTGATTTTTCAAACCCTCTCTTTGCCATCACTCCTTGCAAGCTATTGAGCTCAGAAGTTGACTCAATCAATGTCATTTTTAGAGGTCGTAGATGCTCCGGTTGCATTGATCCAGTCAGAACCAAATTACGAAAAAGGCAAGGGGTGAACTCATGGTTTTTTGACCTAAAAAACTCTCAGATGCATTTTGAAAGGGCAAAATGGTAAAATTGATTCAAGGATCACCCAGGGATAGATGATCCTAAGTCCAAGAGAGTCACAGCTTCTGACTACGCAAGATTACAGTACCTGAGCAAGAAACTGGATCAAAAACCATTTTTTGCACGGTTTGACAATATTGGATAGGGAATGCTACTGTTTTTTTTATAAAATGCAATCATGGGTCATATCTAGGGGATTCAAAGTGTAAAGAGTCCTTGAGCTACAGGAACTGATAGATTGGTTATCAGGTTCCTAGCTAGTTGCTGAGAGTTTTTCGAAGTAGGGTCGCTTGGAGAGATTGGGTTTCTATAGCTGCCTTGAGTTGGGTGGAATTAAACTGCTGGATATTCTCTAAACCAGGAGTTTGTGAAATTCTTTTTTGAGAGCAAGGGTAAAACTAAGAAAATGGGCCTGACTTTGCCGCATTCTAAGTCTAGGAGAACTTTTAAAGGCATTTTACATACTAAATACAGACAAAACACATTTTTTTTGGGTTTAGGCAGAAATGATTGCTTGGGCCATAGATTTTCTGCAAATTAGTGTAGATTTGATAATCTTTAGGCTTTGAATTTACAGGGGGATGGCCACTGAATAACTGAATTTCTGATTTCAGGTGAACTCCCAGGAGTCGGTTGAGCACCTAATTTGTTGCACTTTTTAGAGTATTTGAGGGAATCTTGACAGATAAGTTTCATGAAAGTTCTTGTTCCTTAGATAGCTTTTTGAAGGCCTCACAATTCTGGAG
>JAOXJP010114078.1:0-14034 GCA_025762735.1 Platanus orientalis
GAACTTGTTTAAACTAAGTAGGAAATGCTTAGTTCTTGGTATACCCAAGCTAGGTAGACAAGAAAGCCTAATTTTTGGTGATCGTCAACATGGAAAACAAGTTAGAGCTTCCCATAAGAAATTGACTGAAATTCGCACCACAAGACCATTAGAGCTAATTCATATGGATTTAGCCAGACCAACAAGAATCGAAAGCCTTGATAGCAAAAGGTACTTTATGGTCATGGTAGATGATTTCTCTAGATACACATGGGTATCTTTCTTAAGAGAGAAATCCAAAGCATTTGATTAGTTCAAGAATCTTTGCATAAGATTGCAACGGAAAAAGAACTCACTATTAAGAGAATCCGTAGTGATCATGGAGGGGAGTTTGAAAATAGCAAATTTGCAAACTTTTGCAATGAATGTGGGATCAAACATGAATTTTCTGCACTCAAAACCCCCCAACATAATGAGGTAATAGAAAGAAAGAATAGAACTTTACAAGACATGGCCACGGTCATGCTCTCTAATAAAGACCTAGCTAAGAGGTTTTGGGCTAAAGCTGCAAACACCGCTTGCTATATAAGCATTAGGGTGCACTTGAGGCGAGGTATTTCAAAAACATTATTTGAAATGTGGAATGGCAAAAAGCCAAATTTGAAGTACTTTAATGCGTTTAGAAACACTTCCTATATCTTAAGTGATAGAGAAATTTTAGGCAAGTTTAATTCTAAAAGTGATAAAGGGATCTTCCTTGGATATTCTACTAGAAACAAGGCTTATAGAATATTCAATAAGAGGACTTCCAGTATTGAATAGTCTATAAATTTCATCATAGATGATCAACCTAAGACTCAATACAACAAGGAAGAAGAAGAAAGAGAAATTTCTCAAAATGATACAAAGATCATTGAAAATGTTACCTCACTTGACCCCAATAACGAGTCTGAGGAAACAAATGATGAGGAAGTAAGTCGTCCCAAAGAAAAGAGAATATCTGAAAGACACTCATCTAAAGACATTATTGGAAATCCAAAAAGGGTGTTAAAACAATAAGGTTAATCATGTGTCTAGGCTCAAAAAGGCACTTTATGGTCTCAAACAAAATCCAAGAGCTTGGTATGAGAGGTTGACTAAATTCCTTCTTGAAAATCAATTCTCAAGGGGGAGTGTTGACAAAACCTTATTCATATAGAATGATGACTTCATACTCATAGCTCAAATTTATGTTGATGACATTGGTGTCACACGAGAGGATATGGCACATGAGCTTGCTCACACCATGAAGAGTGAATTTGAAAGGGGAATTGAAGTTCTTCTAAGACTTCAAATTAGGCAAACCAAGGATGGTATATTTATAAACCAATCTAAGTTTGCCAAGGTCTTAGTGTCTAATTTTGGAATGACCAAATCTAAACCTCTTCACAACCCCATCAGCACTAGTGAGAAAGTAAACAAAGATGCGGAGGGTAAAGATGTTGACACTAAGCTGTATGGAGCATGATAGGTAGTCTACTTTATCTCACTGTAGGTAGACCAGACATCTCATTCAGTGTTGGTGTTTGTGCTAGACACCAAGCAAGTCCAAAAGAGTCACATCTCAAAGCCACAAAATGAATTATTAGATATATTTGTAGGATTCTAAACTATGGACTATGGTATCCATTCGATACCAATAGTGTCATAGTCAGTTTCTCAGATGCAGACTGGGCTGAAAATGTAGATGACAGGAAAAGCACAAGTGGAAGGTGCTTTTATATCGAAAATTGCCTAGTATCTTGGCACAATAAGAAGAAAAACTCGATATCTTTGTCAACTGTTAAGGCCAAATACATCAAGGCAGGTAGTGGATGTACTCAACTTCTATGGATGAAGCAAATGATGAAAGACTATAGTCTCGCGCAATCAATGATGGAATTGCTCATAAAAAATAAGAGTGTTATTCAAATCTCAAAGAACCCTATTCAACACTCTCGCACTCAACATATAGACATTAGGCATCACTTCATTCGAGACCTAGTAGAAGAATGAGTGATTGCCCCAGCATCCTTAAAGTTACCGGTACAAAAGCCTACATGTCCTCCTCCAGTCAATTACGGGCCATTTCTTGATGCCTCCCGCCTCGCCAACCACAAGCATTATTTTTCAAAGAGGCCAATAGCAGTGGAGCGCCATGTCCACAAGAAAACCCTCTTTGACACACTCATAGGGTATGAGCTAGTTCCCGGTGGATGGGAATCCTTGATGAACATTAAGGGATAAGTCCAAGAAGAGATCGTGCTGGTATTTTGGTTAAACATTCACGACTCCAACCTCAAAACTCTTATCTTTCACACCAAGTTCTATGGTGTTTAGATGGATTTAGACCCCAGTACTCTATCCACTCTCCTAAGGATAGACAGGCCTACTGGCCAGGTGGTTCCATTCCCTCCTGGGGACCTCAACAAGGCCGCCATTTTTTAGGCCTTTGGTTATGAGGGCACGACATGGTTCAAGAAACTTCAAGCTACTGAGTGCTTACTGGAGGTGAGGCTACTTAACTTGATTTTCACCAATAGCTTGTTCCCGACCACGCACAACAATGACATGCCTGACACCATGGTACATGTCATCTCCTCACCAAAAAGGAGGTTGACATTATGGCAATTATGTGCCATGTCATCATTTCAGAGGCACACAACTCCAGCACCTCCCATTTGCCACCTTATAGCATGATGATCACATGTCTGATAGAGGTTTGTGGTCACATTTTCCAGAGATGCCTTTACCCTAAAGCAGGGTGCCGAGATAAACCAGTTGGCTATCCGACGAATACTTTAAGAGGGCACACGCTTGAAGAAACGGAAGACACCTTCTAAGGCTGGATCTTCCGCTGTTCCAGCCACATCAGCACCACTACCTCCTGTTTATATGGAAGTCCCACCAGTGGCTATGCCTCTACCACTAGCAGTAGAGACAACTGTTCCTCCTCTAGCTCTAGTTGCCTCATAGGATGAACCCCCAATGCCTACATTTGTGCGAGAAACCTTACAATGTCTCGAGGAGTTATTTGGTCGTATCATTGGCCACCTAGAGAAGATGGCTAACAAGCTCAACAGTATTGAGCTTAAGGTTGAGAAATTTGAGCCACTATGGCTCCCCAGCTTCCTTACCATCTCAACGTCCAACTCAATCTATGGGCACAAAGTGATGAGGATGAGGATGAGGCTTAGTGTGTGAGGCTGAGTGCTATCACTTTTTGTCTTTCCCTTACATTTTGTAACCCTCTATGTACTTACAAAGTTTATGAATGAAAAATACCTTTTTGTTTAGTATCATGCTATCTTTGTTTCAATTGTCTCACATTTGCCAATTTTATGACGAAAAGCGGGAGAAAATATCACTGGCAATATAGGCAATATATGCATTGATATAGGGGGAGTAATGCATTTAGGGGGAGATAAAATTTGAAAAGTTAAACATTTCTTTATGCCATGAAAACTAATGCAATTAACTAATGTATACATCATTCATATTGCACCTCGCATGTGCTTGCTTGAGTGTGCTTGCTTGGATATATTCTATTTATTTCATTTTCGTTTGACTACACTATATTGGCTTGAGAGAAGTATTATTTGTCAAATGTGATTTCAGGTTGAGAAGCCAAGCATCTAAGCAAAGAACTTGAACTAGAAGCCCAAGCACACACCAAGGGGGAGTTCAAGAATTCAAGAGTTCAAGATTTCAAGACACATCATTTAGTCTTATTTTTGTAAATGTATAACTCTTGCATTTTCATGGAGTTTGTAAATTCATTGCATATATTTATTGTACTTCATCTATGTATTTCATTATGTTTTGTCATGGAATTTCCAAATGTGGAGATTGTTAATGTAAATTGTCAATTACATAGATTGTAAAATACATGGAGTGGTAGATTAGGCATGGCATGGGCACTTTGCATATCTTAGTCATGTTTGTAATCATCAAGTGCTCTTGGTTCCCGAGAAAGAACACAACCTTCAAGCACTTGAAGCCAAGGATGGATTTGTTCTTAAGTTGCCAAGGTCCAAGCACTTGAAGAATCAAGCTTCATCTCAAGAAACATTTGTAAAGGTATACATCATAATAGACATAGGCTAAAAATATCAAAAGACCTTTATATGGCCAGATGGACCAACCCATGCCACCTACATAGGTTTCCAAGTGTTTGGGAGTAGGTTTAAGGAAAAATACCAGAAAAACAGGGGAACTGGTTCAATCCGAACTTAGCGGATCGATCGGTTACTTGTCGGATCAATCACGCAAGGCTCAGGTGTCTCAGTCTAAGGCACTGGATCAATCTGGTTATGCCGGATCAATCCATGCGAATCAATCTGACATAGCCGGATAGATCCAAAATCACATAAATTCAAATATATATATATATATATCAACGCCTGCAATATTTTAACCTTTGAGAAAGATGCCAAATTAAGGGTACACAACTGAGCTCGCCCCCTATAAATATAAGAGAGCCTCCAATGAGCTCTCTAACACACAAGAACACACCAAACACAAAGATAAGAGATTTCTTGAGAGAGTAAGGCATTCAATCCACCCAACAACCAAGTTGGCTCCATTTATGAGCATCTATTGAAGATTAAGGAGCCATTAAAGATCTTTCCTAGCACTCTTCATTTGAATAATAAGAAGAGGGTATCAAGTAAAGGGTTTACTCTCAAGTAAACCCTTGGGTAAAGCTCCAAGAAACAAGGAGGCATCTCTTGGGAGCTTGGTAGAAACTATTGCATGTTTGCTCAACAAAAGAGCAACCACCTTCATGTGCATTAAGCAATACATAAGCCTTGTGAGGTAACTTGAATTGATTTCAATTTATTATTTTAAGACCTTAGCACCCGCCAAAGACACTGGGTGTAGACCATAGCACTACCGCCGGAGACACCAGTAGTGTAGACCATACCCACCGGAGACATCGGGTATAGACGATTCCTGTCAAAGACATCAAAAATTGACATAGCTCCTATCAGAGACACCGGAAGTAGAGCTTACATTAGCAAGTAGTAGGTTTTAGAATTTTAACCTTGATTGTAATGTAATTCAATCTAAATAAAATTTGATTGCTTAGTAATAAGCTTTAAAAGTGGATGTAATCCTAAATGCCGAACTACTATAAATTTTGTGTTGCGTGTTTGCTTGTTGTGTGTAAATTGTCTCTTCTCTCTTCCTTAACATGGCATGTATAGCATCTTTCATATTTGTAATTAATTAGTAACTTATATTAATTGAAAATTAAAATTGAGATTGTCCATTGCATTGCACTTGTGATTATAATAATTGAAGCATATCTTTAAGTGCATTGAATTCCAAGAATTATTATAAAATCTTAAATAGGAATTTTAAGTGGGATTAATTAAAATGTTTTTTATAAATCCTATTCACTCCCCTCTAGGATTAAAACCAGACTTTCACCATCATGGGTTATGTGTGTTTGTGAGCTGCATTAGGCTTCTATAAGCATGCATCTATTTGGATATCTATTAGCTAAGGCAGCTTATTAAGAGGTGTTAAGGCCTATTTATGTACAAGTATATTGTAGCAAACATTACATTGCATATGCACTTTCCTTAGGAGCTACGCCTTATCTATTTCAGTTATCAACTTTTTTTATTTTCGCTTGTGTACATTTAGCATCCTTATTAGATTCTAATTATTGTTATAGTTAGTTCGACTCTTATATATTACATCTATTCTGATTAGGTATCATTCCAAACTCATGACATTCAATTTATTCCATGGGATATTATGTATATTCTCTCACGAGTTTTATAGCTTACCCATATTTTTAACTCCATTTTACATGGCACCTTGTAGTTTGTGTTCTTGTAGGACCGGTTCTAGAGTTGGCTTAATGGGGCGAGAGGACCATTTACGTTCTTTTATTTCTGTTTAGTTTTACTTCCAACACTTTATGTATGAGACATGAATCACTTAAAACAAGTTTTGACTTAGTTATTAAGTAGTTTATTTGAGGTGATGGATATGATGTGGCATGTCGAATGACCCTTTTATGACATGGATTAGATACTTATGGTTATGTTTAGTTGTTTGTTTGAGATTAGTATTTTATGGTTATGGATGTTTTAGGGGACTATTAGTCTATTCCGTTGCGTAGTTTAGAATGCATGATTATATATTTCATTGCCCTTGATGATGACTGATGTTTCGTTATGATTATATTTTTTGCTGTAAATGTTTTGGTAATGGAGAATGTTAATTAGATAAAAGAAAGAATGAAAAAATATATACGTTGCAAATAAGTAAGATAAGTAAGAACTCCTTCTACAAGGAAAGAGTAATGTCACACTCTGAGATCTATGACATTGTATACGTGTGTTTCCTATATTATACTCTGATCTCTGAGTGAGGATTATGGGACATGACAGAGGGTCATTTCTTCTTCTTCTTCTTTTGACCTATTTATATTGATCCAACCAATTACAGCAGTTGTAACATCTTCCCCATGTTGTATGGGTGGTTCCTTCCACCTTCTACTCCTCTTCACTACTACAGTCATTTTTTCATGTCATGGCAGATGCCCGTTATGGGGTGTGTAGTGGCCTAAACTGACCTGCTTTAGGCAAATAGTTACTCATCTTTATCATGTGCTAGCTGTCCTGACAAGTGTCGTAATGTTGGTTTCATCACATACCGCTAGTTATGGTTCCATTTCTAGACCCATTAAAATTCACACGTCCTTCATCTACAAGCAGACTTTTAAGATGGTGCCAACAAACCCTTTGTCAGATTACTATACTCAATAAAAAATGCACTTTCCACTTTATCATCAAGATCTTTCTGGTTTTGTTAGGCATATTTTCATAGAAAATGCAAATGGACACCCTGAAGTGCCCAACTTTGGGCTTCTAACAAATCTATACTTCTTGTGGGGTCTTATCTCAAACACTTCCTGTTGAACACTTTTTAACAAATAGATTGGACATGTAATGGTTAATGTCCAAAATATTTATTGTAAATTCATAGATTCAACATTCATTTAACCATATTCATAATTGTTCTATTTTTTTATTTTGGCTATCCCATTTTCTTGCACTCAATTGTTGTTTCCATTTTAAAAAAAAAAATCAACAAAAAATGTATATTTAGTACCCCCATCAGTCCTTGAAACTATAACATGAAAATAAACTCTCTTTTTTCCACACAATCTTTGAAAATTTAAAAGCATTACATGCATCTTGTTTACACTTCAAAACAAAAGATGTTTTTCTACTAAAATCATCAGTAAGAGTCAAGAAATACCTATCATTCTCATTTGAAACAATTTCCAACAACCAAAATAAATTTGAATGAATAAATTCTAAAGAATTTGTGGCTCTCCGTGATTGTCTTATAGGGAAAACATGTTGATTTTTTTTTTTTTTTTCAAATTACAAGATTCGCATATTTCATTATTAAAATTATTTATGTCATAAACCAAGCAATTTCAGACTATCAAAAGTGATGTGCTCAGAACGTATATGCCACTATTATCATCACCATTTATGATATTATTAAACTGCAGTAAATTTTCAAATTTAATAGCTGAAGGAAATAAACTATTTGGAGTCATATGAACCTTTGATATTAATCCTTTCCAATCATCTTTAATAGTACAAATACTTTTTCCAATGCATATACTATATCCACTCCCAAGAGTTGTCCCATACTTGAAAGGTTTTGGTGGAGACTAAGAAGATAAAACAGATTTGATATATATTTTTGAGACCCATGCATTCTTCAATTTAATGGAGATTTTCTTTCAATGGTTTTAATTTCTCATTCATTGACTTCACATTTGACCAAATTTTTTAATCGAACTCAAAGAACATATATTTTCTACCCCACATGATTACTACAGCCCATGTTCAATGACCACTTATTGTTATGGTCTTGTTCCACAACATTACATGCTAATTTTCATCACTACTATAAGAAAATTTGGCATGTAAATCTCTATTATTATAGTTTTCTAAAAACCTACAATTAAACTTAAATAACAATATATTTTGCAATTAAAGCATTGAATATAAAGTTAATCACATGTGTTTAAATCATTACCTTTACTTCTCCACCATTTAGAATTTACGTTTACTCTCCCCTAGCATTGAGGATCTTATCCTCTTATTTTTACTGCTTAGATCTTTCTTATTCATTTTTAGTATTAACCAAGTATGGAGTGCTTAACAGTAAGATTTTTTTGACTCTTCAATAGCCATCACCACATACTTGAAACACGTTGTTAGGATTCAAAGAATTTTCTCCATAGTCTAAATCTTCAATTTTACCACCATAAGCTCTTATCTGAGTTAGTTGGGATAAGTCTGTTTTATCGTTGTCGTTGTTGTAAGCTCTTATCTGAGTTGCCCTACTTTTATTGTTGGGCCTAAACTTGCCTCTTGGATCAGGCTAATGGGGTGAAGTTCTCATCAACACAATATCACCTCTTGAGTATCGTAGGGCTTGACATTTAATGTAAAGGTAGATATCATTCTTCTTTGATAGGCTTTCCCATGGCAGATGGCTCGCAAGTATTTTCATCTATAAGGCTTAATTGCTCATATATGTTTTCAACCCAATTCATCTCATTAAGTTCTACTTCTAGTAAAATCCAAGCTTAGGATTTCCACGTCGATGGGAAACATGGCTTCCATTCCATAAACTAATGAGTTTGAAGAGCTCCTGTTGATGTACGGATGGAGGTGTGTTATACCATCAATGAAAATAGCAACATTTTTTGTCAATGTGCATAAATTTTTGACATGTTTTTAGGGATCTACCTATGTTCTTGTTGGCTTCCTCTACTGCACCATTCATCTGTGGATGGTAGGGTGAGGAAAACAGATGCTTGATTTTGATGTGTTGTCACAAGTAGATCATTTCTTCCCTAAAAGTTGATGGCATTGTTTTTTATGATTTTTTAGGGCACTCTATTGCATATAAATTAGGTCTTTTCTAATGAAACAGATTGTATTGTTCATAGTTGTTTTGACCATAGAAACTACTTTGACCCACTTGGTGAAATAAACAGTGGCTTCTATTTATAAAAAAAAAAGTTCATTAATGGCTTTCCTCGGTAAAGGACTTATCACATCTATACCCCACATGGAGAATGGCCTTGAGGATTAGGGGTGGCAATGAGCCGAGCTAGCTCAGCTCAGTTCATCTCATCATAAGCCAAGCCTAAGCCTCATTTTAAGCTTGGCTTATAGATGTGAGCCTGAGCCAAGCTAGTTTGCAAAGTGAGCCTGAGCCAAGCTTCACTAAGCTCAGCTCGCTAAAAGCTTGGGTTAGTTATTTTTTTAATTAGATGTGTGTGTGTTTGTGTGTGAAAAATAGTAATGTTCAAAAAAGACATTGGGTTAATGGACCATTAGACTATTAAGCTTTTTCAGGTTGGTGAACCGAGCCTATTTTTACGGGCTCGAGCCAAGATTGAGCTTTGCTTCATGTGACGAGCTCAGGCTGAGCTGGGAAAAGCTTGACTTGTTGCCACTCCTATTGAGGATGTCTTGGTGTGCAATCCTTAGGGAAGTGTATTGATCCGATTGGAAAAGATTTTTCTTAAGTGACATTCTTTACATTAGTGCAGCAATCAGATTCTGGTGTGGTCCAATAATAGCCCGTCCTCAAGGTTTCTTGGCCATTATATGCCCATTCATGTGGGGAACACATATCCCTTTGCTAGTATCATCTTGGTTGCCTGTACTTCATCTAGACATCTTGATAGGATTTAGGTTAGCGTCTTCTTTTACAAAGCCCTTGCGGCAATCACTAACTATAAATTCAATTAATGGATAGTACGGTTGTCCTTTATTTTTGCCTCCCTTGTGAATGTCTAATGTTCCAAATATTTTTGGATGTCATAGTACCAAGGTTTGTTTTTCTCTAACTGTATTTCAACTTCTAGATAATATGCTAGCTCTTTTCTTTGTCAAATATATACCGGTATAGGATTCAATTCTTGCATAATCTATCAAAGTGTCTACAAATTGGTTTCTTGATCTAGACGTAAATGTGAATGTAATATTGTCAAACTATTGGATCAACCTTTCTAGAAAATCATGGTAAGAAATGAATTTTTGGTCTCATATATATATATATTGGTAAAGGACTCATATATATTAATATCTATTAAATTGGCAGATTAAAAGGGATGAATCTCCAAGCACTTTTAACTCTTAGATGCCCAATGTGATTACCGTTTTCAGACCCTCAAGACATTCCTCATATTCAACAATTTCATTGGTGCACTCAAAATGTAGCTTCGCTGATATGGGAAGGTACTGACAAGATGGAGAAACCAAAATTGCCCCTATGCCACCACCTAAACTATTAGCTACCATGTTAAATACATTTTCCATGTCCAGCACCTACTTCTTTTGTTTCAAAGAACAAAATATCTTTAGATCTGAATGAACTTTATCCTTTTATTACATGACTGGATGGATGATCTGCTATGGCGTATCCCTACATTGGGTCTAACTGATATAGGTGACGCCGAATTCAAGCAACATCATAAGCCACGCGAGGGTCCTTCTTGCCGTGCATGGTTTATCAAACAAGTATCTAATGGGTCCATTTAGAAGATCAAAAGGACTAGAAATGAAAGGAAGTAGCAGCAAAGATGTTTTGTTTTGTACAAGTCCTCTATAGGCTCTCGTCAGTTTCATCATGCTAACTAAGAACACATCCCATCAAGGTTTTATACATGATTATAATTATGGCCTGAAATCATCTGCGGCACCCTCCCTGATGGGACACTCAGGGAGGGGAATCAAAAACCTCCAAAATTATGGATGGTGTTGGATGTCCCAGAATAAAAGGATTGAGAAGGAAGCTCCAGATTTTTTTCAAATCTCTCTCTCTCTTGGTAATCTTTATTCCATTTGGTTGGGCTTTCTTTTCATATCAACTTTGAGATGGGTTTGTGGAAAAAAGTGAGTTTATCTATGAATTTGATTATGTACAATATGTAGGTACAAAATTCCCCTAGATTTTTTTTTTTTTTGACCTTGATATTGACAGATTGAAGATCACTTATGCTTTGATTGAATCTACCTTAATACCATAGGTGACAACTATAAATCTGAATCGCTTGCCTGTTGAGACCCAAAAACACACTTTTGTGGGTTCATTCTCAACTTGAACTTCTTTAACCTCAATAAGAGCTTTTTGAGGTTGGCCATGTGGTATTCTACTTTCTTAGACCTTATAATTATATATATATATATATTGTTCCCCTATCCCCATTAGCCATTTTGATTTGATTGTATTATGAGGATTCATCCATGAAAGACAACGTTTACTTATTAGGATGCAATTTCCTAAGTTCTTTTTTTTTTTAGTTTACTAGTTTGATATAAGAGTATTTGGCAGCTGATGCACCATTAGATCGATGTCTAAACTTAGCATGTCCTCATACTCCTAGGAGGTTATATCCACAAAAAATCTCGGAATGATTGAGGAAGATACTATTGCCGAGGAGCTAGAAAAACCTATCTTGACATACTTAGGGTCAGCTTCTAATAATTTGAGGTTAATGGAATGTATATTGTTCTAGAATCTCTTTAGGAATTTTAGCTTCTTCAAACTTATAGTAGCTCTATATTGACTCATTTTGTGTCTGCTAAGAGATTGATATGAAAGAGTGAGAGAATTAGACAAGAGTAATGAATCATGATTTAGAAGAAACAAAGAATTAATTAATTAGTATATAGGTAAATTTTTCTCTTTCTTAATTAGACTAAGCTTGGGGGGAACCCAAAGTTCCTGCGTACCATAAGGTTTGTAGCTTAAGAATCAAGTCACTCTCTGTTCTGGATTTTACATAAAAAACAAGACAAATCAAGTATGTGTGTACCCATTGAACATGAAAATTTTGAAAACAAGATGAAAATTGTGAAGTCACAAGAAATTGTTACTTTTGTGTAAAGAAAAGATACAAATATTGTGCCAAGATGGTCATAATCACGTAAGTAGAAAAGGCGCAATGTCGCATAGGCTCATGGCCAAAGTCACGCTCCTAAGGATCCACTTCCCCACTGCAAACTGCTTCCAGCAAGGATTCTTAAACATCTTTATTCAACCTTGTATGAGCCATCGTAGGATTAACTCTCAAATATTTGTCTTTGGTCCTGAAGGCATGTTGGATTCTAGTGGATTTTTCTCATCTTCACTCTCTCCTCTTTTAATGAGGGTTCCTTCGTTAGAAATTCATCAATGGTTGTAGTTTTGACATCCTTCCTTTTAGAAGAAAAGTGTCACTAAAGGCTCTTCAATAACTTTAGTCAATGGGTGCAACCATTAAGGTCAAATGGAATAGGTACTTTGGCATCTGGAGTTTCTCACCTGGGATTAGTTTTAGGTGTTATGGCTATCTAGGTCATGGAGTGGAGGGCTTCATCTTGGCCCCAAAGCATAGGCTTATTCTTCTTTCTCTTTCCCTAGAAGGTGGCATGTTTGGATCTGAGACTGAATCCCAACCCATACCTCTTGGCTTGCCCAGATAGCTTGATTGGTTTGCAATTCCCTTGCTAGGTGGCTCCAAGGCCTTTGTTAGGGTTGAACTTCATCTTTTTCATGATCTTTAAAATGGGTGGGATTTGTTCTCTACCTTCGACTTCTTTCTATACTACCTCAAGGGTGTTAACAATCTTGAAATGATAAATCATATATAATTCACTCAACTTAACAATGGATGTATCTTTATGATTAGGCCATAGTCATCTACATGAAACTATCTAGTGTCTTTGACAACCACTAAATCATCTTAATGTATGAACTTGATCCTCGGATGGAGAATGGATGGGACTGCTCTAGTTGTATGAATCCATTGTTTCTTTAATAGTAAAGTGAAGGATATCCAAATGTCAACTGCTTGGAAGGATATGGAAAAAATCGTGGATCCAATGATAAATAACAGTATGTGTCTCAGTTTTTACCTAAGTGACCCATCAAAATCCTAGATAGTCATCGGGTTCCTTTTCAGATCTTCTTTTAATCCAAGTGCTCAAAGGGCCTTAAGGGTACACATGTTGACGACTGATCCATAGTTGACCAAAACTAATGGGACACAATTCTTGAAGAAAAGGATGATATTCAAAGGGGATGTATGGTTGTATAAGTCATTTGGTATTTCTTCCTTTGAGAACATGATCACTTGTGGGGCCATGATTTGTCCTATCATTCAAGCCAACCTTTCTAGTGGTAGGTCAGCTTGGCCACAAGCCTTTCGAACAATCTCAAGGAACTACTTTTTTTGGTTGTCTAAAGATAGAAATAATCCCATGACGGAGATCTAGGCTAGGAGCTTGCTAAATTTTCATACTACATTAAACTTTGATTTCTTGATGGCCTTCTCAAAGACATACTTTACTCTGGCTTGTGCCTCTTCCCTTCACTTCCTTTCTCTTTCTTTCTTGCTTGGGTCTTCCTCAATCTCAACCTCATTTATGCCTACCTCTATCAAATCCTCTATCTTTTCTTTTTCTTTCTATTCATCTCATAGGTAGTTTGGTTTAAAGATTCTAACCAATCTGGTGATATCATGGATGTCATTACTTGTAAGAACGGAGGATGACCCTCAAACACATGAGATGGTGAAATCCACATATTTTCAAGGGATTCATATTAGGTATTAAGAGTCAAACCTATAGGTTGGAAAAGTTACAAGTGGGGGTATTGTGTGTTCTTTCGATTCTTTGAAAAACTTTGATTTTTTATTTATTTTCATAAAAATACAGACCATAAACATTATTTCTCCCATGATCACCATATGAAATATAAGAATTTAATCAAGGAAGATTAAGAAAAATACCTCAAAGGCTAAACCGAACATAAGATGATGATTCGACCCGGTCTCCAAAGCATCCGCACCTGCTCTAGAATTTTTTGTGCTTCTCCCACTTCCAAAAAAGTTATAAGACGCTATCTAAATGTGGGTACCTCTATATATAAAGTATTTGAGAAGCCAAAGTAACCCTAGGGAGTGTGGGATCCTTATGGGATTCTTAT
>JAOXJP010114099.1:0-14034 GCA_025762735.1 Platanus orientalis
AGACACTTTTCTACCAAATTCTAAGCATCAGAATTTTTTTTTTTTTTTTTTTTTGACAGCAACTATGAGGTTTGTTCACTAAGTTTAGTTGGAGTGTTTAATTAATTGCTTAGGTCCTTCATTAGATTATTACTTTGTAAACTCTAACTCCTTTCATGCATTCGAATATACTCTGAATAATTACTTGAATTAGCGTGGGATAAGGCTGTTTGTTGTTGTTGTTGTTGTATGTGCAAGTAGGAATCTTGTTTATTTTGTTTTATTAACTCTAGTAGTTTTATTCATGTCTCCTAGCACACACCCATTAACCACCATGCATGCTGCATCACCCTAAAGTGTGTTTTTTTAGGGCATGTTGCTCATTAGAAGGGATACAAGAGCTATCATCTAGCCTCTTTGAGGTGCTTTGCTTCAATGAATGTGACGTTTTTTAGCGATTTCCATTCTTTGCCCCTAAGGCTTCCCTTCAGGAAGAGAGTTCTGATGAAGAGGCGTGTTCGTCCTCTCTGCCATTGCCTATACCCTCACATGTCTTTGATATTTATGATCGTGGTGCTAGAAGAACAAGGAATCTCTAGGCCATAGAGGATGCAAATAAAGAGGGAGTGAAATGAAAGGAATTAAAGGTACATATGAGAAAGAAAAAGAAGATGTGTCGTCGTCTATTCCCTCCAGAGGAGCTTCCTCTGATCCTCCTAAAGAAGGTAAATCTCCTTTTCTATCCCAATCTCTTGATGATTCTTCAGTTCCTAATGCTCTTAGATCTCTCCTTTGTCTTTGCATTCTCTTCTATTTTTATGCCTTGTAGCATATCAGAAGCTTTGTTCTAACCTATATGGAAGGTTGCCATGGAAGAATAGATAAGAGAATTTGAGAAAAATCACACTTGGGAGATGGTAGAACTACCTAAAAGAAAGGAACCAGTTGTGTGCAAATGGGATTTCACTGTGAAACACAAATCTAATTGCTCTATAAAGAGGTACAAAGCGAGACAAGTAACAAGGGGGTATACGTAAACATATGGTATTGATTACTAGGAAACATTTGCTCCTATTGCCAAGATAAACAAGTTAAGAGTTATTATCTCCCTAGCAACCATCCAAGGATGGCCCTTGAGGCAAATTGATGTAAAAAATGTCTCCTTTCATGGGGATCTTGGTGAAGCATATATAAAGCCACCTCCTAAGACGATGATGAATTTAGTAGGAAAAGGAAAGGTGTGCAGATTGAAAAAAGCTTTGCATAGTCTTAAGCAATCCCCAAGGGCATGATTTGAGCACTTCAGATGAGCTATGGTACAAAATAAATATACACATTGTCAAGAAGATCATACATTGTTTGTAAAGCGTCGAGGTGACTGAGTGACTACATTAACTGTCTTTATGGATGACATAGTGATCACAGGAAATGATGAAGCTGAAATGGGACAACTCAAAAAACAGCTAGTTACAAAGTTTGAAATTAAGAACTCTGAGCAATTGAAATACTTCGTTCGAATTAAGGTAGCTAGTTCCAAGAAGGGGATCTTTATTTCACAACAAAAGTATGTCCTTGATCTTCTTACAGGATATTGGCCTAACAAGATGCAAGCCGTGTAATACTCCTATAGTCCTATTAATCCAACCATAATGTTAAGGACAATGAGAGTGATCTTCTTCCAGATACAAGGAGATATCTGAGATTGGTAGACCATCTTATATACTTATCTCTCACTAGACTAAACAAATTTTTTTTTTAGAGGTAAAGATGTGATTTATTGAAGAAAATTAGATAGCAAAAGTACAATAGGCTAGGATCACCGGGTAGGTGATAATACATGAAAAACAAGAATGAGATAAAAAAAAAAAAACTACACTAAGCAAGACAATCCAATCCCATCGCACAACATATAAACATCTCCTCACACCATACGGCATTCCACACCAACTCGTCATAATCCGACCACACCGCAACCCATTCGAAAAGGATATTATATATGGATAACACCAAATCACTCTAGCATCTATACTAATCTTCAAAGATCCTCTGCTATTCCATTCCTTCCAAAGCCCCCAACATATAGCCCCTGGTAAAACACACCAAATGGAAAGGGGGAAACTCTCAAGACTGTTAATCCACCAACCCAAGATTGGCTCATTACAAAGATTTGAAAAGATCCAAGAAATTTTAAGGTGAGAAAGGAAAAGGCCCACACCCCTTTAGCCATAGAGCAATGAATGAAGAGGTAATTTACCGATTCCTCCTCCTCCATGCAAAGATCACACTTATTAGCCAAATTCCAACCTCTACTCTAAAGATGATTGAGAGTTAGAATTTTATCTAGGAAAATATTCC
Organism: Platanus orientalis; assembly: GCA_025762735.1. Lineage (NCBI taxonomy): Eukaryota > Viridiplantae > Streptophyta > Magnoliopsida > Proteales > Platanaceae > Platanus > Platanus orientalis. The sequence goes on from JAOXJP010114099.1 coordinate 2,335, forward strand.
AAAGAAAGGACACTTTAGAGGGAATATCCACATTCCAAATGTCTTTGTAGGGAATAAGGGGCTCAGAGGAATTTGTTAACTCTTCATAAAATGATTTAGAATTGAAACTCCCTTTTCTGTCTAGCTTCCAGATTCACCTATCATTGACATTCAGCATAGGGTTGATATTCCCCACTAACCCCAATAAACTCACCATCTCTCCTACCTCCCAATCATTAGGGTCTCTCCTCAATCTTGGATCCCAAACCCTCAACTAGTCATAGCAGTTCGCCACCGAAGCTAGAGGATCCAAAGCCAACCTAAAGACATTCGAGAAGCTCTCATTGAGCGGGGTTTCCCCCACCCAAACATCTTTCCAAAAGCTAATATTACCTCTAGATCCTAATTGAAATTTGATGTGTTTCCAAAAATCCTCCTTAACTGTCGATATGGACTTCCAAATTCCACAACCATGCTTACCCCTGACTACTCTAGACTTTCAACATGATAACTCCCCAAATCTAGTCACTACCACCCTCATCCAAAGGCTCTCTCTCTCTCCACCCCAAACATCCATAATTATTTGGCCAAAAAGGCCCTATTATGAGAAGAAATATTTTGGATTCCAAGCCCCCCTTTGCTAAAGACCTACAACACAAGTTTCATTCTACTAAGTGATATCTGTGGTGGTCTAACGTATCATCCCAAAGGAATCTTTTGAACATCGCTTCCATCCTATTAGCCACCAATACCAGAATCGTAAAAAGAGATAAGAAGTAATTCGGCATTGCCACCAAAGTTGTCTTGATCAGAGTCAACCTACCTCCTTTCGAGAGAAAGGGAACTTTCCTCCCATCCAATTTGGAAGAAATTCTTTCCACTATTAATTCCCAAATCACCTTTGATTTGAAACTTGCTCCCATCGGAAGACCTAAATATGAGGGAAGGGTCCCAATTTTACATCCTAATATCCAAGCCAAACTCGTAATATCACATTCTTCACCCACTTGAAACAGCTCATTCTTAGCCAAATTAATCTTTAACCTTGAGACTGCTTCGAAACAGCTAAAAATACATCTTAGATACCCCAATTGTCGCACATCAATATCACAGAATGTTATAGTATCATCCGTAAACTGGAGGTGAGATATGGTAACATCCCCAAATCCCACTCTAAATCCCAAAATAAATCTCTCCGTTTTTTATCATTTTATTCAAAACCTCTAACACCATAATAAATAAGAATGGGGAAAATGGATCCCCCTTGCCTAAAACCTCTTGAGCTATTAAAGAATCCACTCAGACTTCCATTCACCAACACCGAAAAAGAAGTTGAGCGGATACAAAACAATATCCAACATCGCCATTTAGCACCAAATCTCATTCTTAACAAGATATACTCCAAAAATCTCCAGTTGACATGATTATAGGCCTTTTCCAAATCCAAATTTCAAATCACTCCACTCCTGGCAAACCACCTCCAATCCTCAATACATTCAATCACAATCAATACTCCGTTCAGAATTTATCTCCCCTCAATGAATGCACCCTATGGAGGAAAGATGATGTTTTTCAATACCATCTTCAACCTAATTGACAATATCTTAGAAATGATCTTGTAGACACTACTTAGAAGACTAATTGGGCAGAAACCCTTCAATGCCTTCACCACTCTTTTTAGGAATGAGGGTAATGAAAGTGTTATTGAGATGTTCATAAAATTCCTCCGAGTAATAAAATTACCAATGTTGTTAGTGTTGTCAACCAATTCATGCATGCCTCTATGAGATCTCATATGGAGGATGTATGTTGAATTCTTAGATACCTCAAAGGTTGCCCAAAAAAATGTCTTTTCTATACAAGAAGAGGTCACCTTTGTGTGGAGGCATACACAAATAGGGGTGGCAACGAGCCGAGCTTTGCTTAGCTCAGCTTGGGCTCATCACATGAAGGCAAAGCTCAAGCGCATGACAAACTTGAGTTGCCGAACTCAAGCTCAACTCAGCTTGCCAACCAAGAAAAAAAATAGGCCCAACAATCTAATGGCCCATTAACCCAATCTATCTTTTCTAAACTTACTATTTTCACATATATAATACAAGATATATATATATATATATAAGCATGGACCTTGATGATTGGATTTTTTATATTGTTTTTCTTTTTATGTTGAAAAGATGTACTTGGATTTTTCAATATATTAATACTAATAGTAGTATTTATACTTTAGGTTTGGCTTTAAAATTTAGATCCATGTCTACCTTTCTATGGTATTAGAATATTAGTAGTTTGTATAATTTATTTGGATCTTCAGGTTATGAATTATGATACTACAAAATGCTCATATTTATCATAAAAATGAACAATATTTGATCCAAATACATGTAATTGTTTAAATATTTTAGTATACTTCATAAAATAAAAATAAAAAATCTCATGACTCCCGAGTTGAGTCAACAACCGAGCTATCCAATTCGAGTCAAAAGTCTGAGACAGCAAACCTTATATGGAAGCAAACCTTGGCCTCCCCAATATCCACCCTCATTTGGATCCAACAGATTTCATGAGTTGAACCTAGCCTTTGGGGCTTGGCATCCACAAGACCAACTGCTATTGAATTGGCTCATTTCTTCCAAAATTTGAGGCTGTCATGGTGTAAGTTATTGGTCTTCCCATGTCCAAAGATGTTTGAATGACAGTTAAGTGGCTATTTGCCTCTCACTCTAGAGTTTGTATGATGCAATTTAAGTTCAATTACAAATCACCAAGAAAGGGGCTTTTAACAAGCCAATTATCTTCAGCAAGTAAAGGTGACTCTAAACAAATTGGCAGCTGTTGCGCATCCATAACCTGATCATGATCATGGTGGTCTTACCCCAGATTATGTTCCCTTTGTAACTTCAAGCACCACTCGCATAGAACCAGTCTCCTTTGCTAACCTTCTTGGTTTCTGAGCAGGAGCTTTGGCTTGAACGACATCATACTGCGGCTACCAATACAATTTTAATTAATCTCCTGATGCTGCCCATGTGAAGAGATTATTGTACATGCGGTCCATGTGAAGAGATTATTGTACATGCCTCCCCAAAAGAGAGCTAGATTCAAGGATTGAAAAATCCCTGGAAGATCCCTCAGTTCAAAGAATTTAGGGTTTATTATAGGGAATTTTTGGAGGTCTTAATAGAGTTATGTTATTTAAGATTTAACTTTAGGATTGAATCTGATTTAATTTAGGGTTAGTTTATTTGGGTTTATTTTATTTTAAGGTTGTTTCCAGAAGAAAAAAAAAAAGTGACTTAATTAGATTTTATGTAATAAGGCAGTAAATGCCAAGGGTTTTATTGCAATTTTAAAATATTAGGAGTCTTTTGTAAAGAAAATTAGTGGGTAGGGTTGGTCAACAACCACTTTAGAGTAGGATTTTAAAGTCCTAATCCAAGTAGGACTTTGATTTAAGAGTTAAAAATATGTTTTTAGGTTGTAAAATTTTGATTTAGAGAATATGAATAAGTTTAGTTGATTTATTGGAATCCAACGTGTGGATTGTTCCAAGGGTGGTAGCTGTGGCTTAGTATTTAATCTTGCTTATTGAACTTGAGAACCACTATTAAGAACCCTTCTTGATTGTGTTTCTTGAACCCATTGTTGGTGATGCAGGCAGAAAGCTAAGGAAAACAGAACACGTCTGTTTTAAGATGAAAACCCTTGAATCTACAAGGGGTTTCCGGAATCCACAAAAAAAAAGACTCTGAAAATTGAATTAATGTCAAAAGTTGAATTTCCCTGAAGGCTACAATGCTCTTAAATAGAGAAAAGAACCCTAATTTGTGCAATTAGGTTAATTTGGGAAATTTTACCAAAAATAGTAAAATTGAGATAATGACAAAATCAAATCCTACGGTCTCTAAGAGACATCCCAAAATAAACGGGATATTATTTTGACTTCTAAATTAAAAGTTACATCGAAAAGAAAAGTTACTATAAATAACAAAAACGCTTATTTGAGGGCCTTAATGAAGGAATTTGTGAGAAATCTGATGGTGCTCATGGCAAAGCAATGAGTTTTGATCCTTGAGATGATTCCCTTTAGCTCACCAAGCCCATGATTCCTACTAGTACTTTTTTGCCTTTTACATGCTAACTTCTATCAGTCCCTCTGTTCATGGAAAGTTTGTGTTGTCCGTTCTACATCAGTTGGGGAGGGTTTAAGCTAAAAACCTATCAATCAACCTAACAAGAAGAAGCAATAATAATCTAAAAAAAAAAACAATCAAACCATAAGCACACCACAAAAACACAAGATTTACGTGAAAAACCCCAAGTTGGGGAAAAAACCACAAAACCGCAAAGAAAGTTTTACTAATTGGGGAAGATTACAAAAGTTATCTCTCAATCTCTCACAAACCACTCCTCTCACAATATTTTCACTGTCTTTAAATCCTAAACAACAATAGAGACCTTATATTGATCATACAAGTTGATCTCACCATGAAACCTAATTTTCCCGGCACTCCACCGACTTTCCAAAATCTGCCTCATCACCATAAGATCAATCCGCCAATCAGATTGATCTGACACCTTTCTAGTGTCGGTTTGTCTACTGGCCTATTTATCCCGAATGTGTCTGGATCGATCTAACGCTACTGGAACTCAATTCTTCGGTTTTTTTCGCCTTCAGCCTTGCATCAAACTCCACTCCAACAATCTCTGAATTTGAGACTAATGCTCTCTACCTGTTGTCTAGACTCTTTACCTATGATAAGACCTCTTCCTTTATGTGAATCTCTTGCAACTCTTCATCTTCATCTCTAATCATGAAAACCAACTTAAGCTTTGCAAAGCTCCAATTTTTAAACTATCACTACCTTGGTAAGCATGTATGTTGGATTATCATCCGTATGGATTTTCTTCAACCTTAGCATTTGTTCTTCCAAGAGAGATCTTATGAAGTGAAACCTCCTATCAATATGCTTGGTTTTAGCATAAAAGGTAGAGTTTCGTAAAAGATGAATAGTGTTTTGTCACTGAACAGTATGTGGTTCTCATATTTCTTTCTCAATTCCTTCATTAAGTTTTTCAACCAAATAAATTCCTTGTTAGCCTCAGTTGCAGCAATATATTCCACTTTCATTGAAGAGAGCACAACTATCTTCTATAGTTGAGACACCCAATTAACTATTGTATCCCTCAAGGTAAACATATACCATGTTGTACTCTTGTTTTTGTCTCCTGACAATTCTAAGTCTGTATAACCTTGTAACTGTACTTTTTCTCCTTCAAAACTCAAAGTTGTGTTAGTGGTTCTTCTCAAGTATTTCAAGATCTACATAACCGCTTCCCAATGCATCCTTCTAGGTTACTCATGAATCCACTTATAACTCCCACTGTTTAAGCTATATCCAGTCTAGTGTTGATCATACATACATCAAGCTGCTCACCGCTGAAGCATATGAAACCTTGAACATATAATCCTTCTCATTTTTCTGTTTGAGGAGAATCTTTCTCGGAGAGTCTGAAATGATTAGTCAATGGGGTATTAACTGGCTTTGCATCTTGCATGTTGAATCTGCTAAACACCTTTTCAACATACTCTGACAACCTCAACTCATGGTTTTTCCTGTCTCTTGTGATTCTCATTCCTAGCATCTGTTTAGCTGCTCTCAAGTCATTCATCTTAAATTCCTTTGACAATTTCTTCTTCAAATTGTTTATCTCATGTATGCTTGAACCTACCACAAACATATCATCTACGTACAAAAGTAAAATAATGTACTCATCATCAACGGTCTTATGATAACAACCATGATCCGCATGACATCTTCTATACCCATTTTCCAACATGAATCTATCAAAGTTGAGGTACCATTGCCTCTGGGCTTACTTCAACCCATATAAGCTTTTCTTGAGCTTGTACACCATTTCCTCCTTACCTTCTATTTCATACCATTGTGGTTGCTGTATATAAATGTCTTCTTCCAAATCATTATGGAGAAAAATTGTCTTCACATCTAACTACTCAAGATTAGATCTTCCACTACCACAATGCTTAGCACCACTCTAATGGTGGTCATCTTCACAACTAGAGAAAATAGTTTAGAGTAGCCAACACCTTTTCTTTATTGACACTCTTTCACAATTAGCCCGGCCTTATATCTCCTACTTCCATCATGTTCTTCCTTTAACTTGTACATCCATTCCAATACCTTCTTTCCTATAAGTAGTAGAACTAAGTCCTATGTCTGGTTTGTAATCAAGGAGTTCATCTCCTTATCCATGACATGCTTCCACTTAGTTTTTGCATCAACCTCCAATGCTTTATCATAACATTCCGGTTCACCCCCATTTATTAACAACAAATAGTATAACAAATAAAAGAATCTCTGAGTTAGACTAGGTGTTCTTGAAGGCCTTAATTCCAAAGTAGGTGTTTAAGGCTCCATCTACTGGTTTTTTTCTACCATCTCATCGCCTTGAACTCTTTGTTCTTCATTTACAGAAACATCCTCAAGTTCCACAAACCCCTTCTTGCCTTGATGCTCTTTTGCCTTGTTTTTATACATAGTCTTTTCATTAAATACTACATCTTTGTTTCTAATGACTTTCCAGTTTTCATTGTCCCAAAACCAGTACCCAACTCATCACAACCGTACTCAATGAAATGCACTTCTTAGACTTTGCATCCAACTTATTTCTCTGTTCAGCATCAACATAAACATAAGATATACAACCAAATACTCTAAGATGTGAAAGGGTTACATCTTTGTTTATCCATATGCTTCTTCAAACAATCCACCATTTAATGGTACTAAAGGTCCTCTATTTATCAAGTATGTGGTTGTGCTAACTGCATTCGCCCAAAACTGTTTAGGCAATCCTGCATGCAACCTCATACTTCTAGTTTACTCTGCAATCATTATGTTCATTTGCTAAGTCACATTGTTTTGTTACGGTGTGCGTGGTACTATTTTCTCCCTTCTAATCCCATTCAAAGCACAGAATTTCTCAAACTCTTTATTACAGTATTTCCCTCCATTGTCAAACATTAAGCACTTAAGTCTTAATCTTGTTTCATTCTCAACCAAGGTTCTCCACTTCTTAAACACGTCAAATACGTCAGACTTATGTTTTAGGAAATAAACCCACAATTTTTTTGTCATATCATCAATATAAGTAACAAAGTAGTAAGAACCACCAAGTGAACATACCTGAACTAGTCCTCATATATCAGTATGGACCAGTTCTAATTTTTGAAGCTTTGGTGTCCATCCTACTTTAGAAAAGTTGATCTTATATTTTCCCAAAATACAGTCTTCGCAAAATTCTAAGTCTAGTACTTTCAAACTTAGAAGTTTGCCTTTGCTGTAGAGAATCTTCATTATTTTCTCACTTATGTGCCTAAGTCTACAGTGCCATGCATCTAAGTTAACACATGTTTTAGCTACATTAATAGTCTTATTTTCTATTCAGATAAAGTGTACCTTCCTTCTTTCTCCAAGCTATCACCAAGGCACATTTTGTTACTTTCCACGTGTTTCCTATAAAAATAGTTATGTGTCCCAAACTTGCGAGCTGGCCAACAGAAATTAAATTCCTTTTCAAATTTGGTATGTGACTCACACCATTCAACAACCATGTACCTCCATTAGGTAGGTTTAACCAAACATCTCATTTGCCAATTATGTTGCAAGTCTTATTATATCCAAGGTAGACCTTACCATAATCTCCTTGCACATAATTCTTGAGGCATTCTTTATTAATGTGGCATGAAAGGACACACCAGAGTCTGACACCCAAGACTCCCAATTTTTCATCAAGTGCAAGAATCAAAGCATCTTCAGTAACATCACCTACAATATTTCCAAAAGTTTCCTTCTCCTTATTGCTACCTTGCTTTGTCTTCTTCTTTTGTGCCCAACAATCTTTCTTTAGGTGTCCCTTCTTCCCTTAATTATTGCATTTCACTTATGGCTTTGTTGACTTAGAATTCCTCCTAGATTTTGACATTCCACGGTCTTGTCCTCTTTCAGCAGTTCTTCATCTTCCTTCTACATTCAGTGTACTCCCACTTGATGATGCTTCTGCTGTTGACTTTCTGCAAACTTCTTCATTATGTAGTATATTCACCACATCATCGAACTTCAAAGTGTCTGAACCTGAAGAATTGTTTAATGTCATACTAAGGCCATCTCAACTATCTGATAAAGAAGATAGGATCAACAAGGCTCTAAATTCATCATCAAAGTTGATGTCTACTAAAGTCAACTAACTTGTGACTATGTTGAACTCATTTAGATGTTCCATAACTATTCATCCCTCAGTCATTTTCATGTTAAACAACATTTTCATTAAAAATACCTTATTTAATGTGGATGGCTTTCCATATAGCCACGCAATGGCCGCCATGAGATCTTCAATGGTTTTCTCTTTGGAAATATTGAAAGCAATTGATGACGATAAAGAGAGTCTAATAGTACCTAGGGCTTTTTTGTCGAGCACCTCCCAATAGGTGTTTGTCATCTTCTCGGGTTTCTTTGTTTTTCCTTTAAGAGGTTGAAAGAGATTTTCCCGGTACAGAAAATCTTCCATATACATCTTCCATAGTACAAAGCTCATACCGTTGAACTTTTCAATCCTAAACTTTATGGATTTCTCCGCTTGTACCACTATTGCCCCCCACTCAAAACAAAGTCTACCCTTTCTTGGCTTGTTGAAACCGGCTTTCTAAAACCTCAGTTCTGATACCAGTTGTTGGGGAGGGTTTAAGCTAAAAACCTAGCAATCAACCTAACAAAAAGAAGCAATAATAATCTAAACAAAAACAATCAAAGCATAAGTACACCACAAAAACACAAGATTTACGTAAAAAACCCTAAATTTGGAAAAAAACCACGGAACTGTAGAGAGAGCTTTACTATTTGGGGAAGATTACAAGAGTTCTGTTTTAATCTCTCACAAACCACTCTTCTCTCGTAATATTTTCTCTCTTTAAATCCTAAACAACAATAGAAAAAGTATATTGATCATACAAGTTGATCTCACCACAAAACCTAGGTTTCCTAGCGCACCACGTACTTTCCAAAATCTATCTCGTCACTGTCGAATTGATCAGCTGACCAGTCGGATCAATCTAGCTTGGTCAATTGAATCAATCCAACACCTTTCTGGTGTCGGTTTGTCTGCAGGCCTGTTTTTTTCGAATGTGGCCGGATCAATGCACCAGTAGATCAGATCGATCCGATGCTACTGGAACTCGATTCTTCTATTCCTTCCACCTCTTGCCTTTGCATCAAACTCCACTCCAACACCCACAAGCCTCACCCACCTTCTTCCTCATTGTTATGTCTATTTGCTAATCATCTTGAATTCATGAACTTCTCCATTAATTCTCTTAGTTCTTGCATAATTTTTTCTTGAATTTCAAGATTCTAAGATCTGAGTTTTTATATAATTCAGTATAACTCGAATTATTAGAATATTTTGAAATTAGGTATACATACCCTCCATAGACGTTACAATCACTCCACAAAATATCATAATTTTCTGACATGAGACCAGGGGTATTTTGGTAATTTCGTGGGTCTGTCCCAGAAATTACATAATTGCCCTTTGAGTTTTTCCCAATATCCTTTGCTTTCTTTCTTGAATTTATTCCATCAATCCCCTTTATACTTACTGAAATTTCCAGATTACAGAACCATGGGTATTTAGGGTCTTAGTTATTTAGAAAAAAAAAACGATAATATGTGTCAAATCTGGTGTACTTCTGATGCGGGGCTGCCAAGAGAGTGGCAGTGAATCCCACTGAATGTGGGCCCCAACAGTAGCAAAGAAAGTAGACTTTTTGGGGTCAGTTAAGGGACAAAATAGAAACTGATGTTGGGGATATTTAAGACTCTTTGTAGGGTCTGATAAGGCTATTGGGTAGGCTGAAATAAGGGCTAATAAAGGGGTAATTAAGGACTGATTATGTTTCAGAACAGGGACTAATTCAACAGGATAATGTCAAGCTGATTGCGTAAAATCAGGGACTGTTTCATGGGCAAACAGTAGGGTAAATAAGGGTTCAAACTGGGACAGATTTAAGGAATTAATAGGGACTGTTAACGGTTATCAAAGTTAGTTCGGAGAAGGTCTTAATGGTTGTAAAATTAAATAAAAGAGTTCAATAAGGGTTTTAGGCTCTGAGATCAGGTACAGGTTTATGGTCGACAGGGAAGATTTAGGTGCTGTTTTGGGGTTCAAATCAAAAGATCCAAAACTGATGGTGCCGCAAGGCCTAAATCAGTCGGAAATTTATGATATCAGGTCTGATTTTAAAAGGGGATGGTTATTAGGGTGGATACAGGGATTCTAATGAGTTCCTGAAACTTTCTTGAAAGGAAACAGTAAAGGGACTGAGTTTTAAGGCTGCTGCAGGTTTAGGTTTAAGGAGAAGGTAGTTTTCATGAAAGAAAACAATAGGAAAAGGGTGTAGAGAAGGGCTGCAGGTTAGGGAAGGAGTTTCTTGAGGATTCTTGAAAGAACACAGTAAAGGAGAGAAGGGATAGGTCTTATTTTAGGTTTGGGTTCAAAAGAACCTAACAAGATTGAATCTTGAAAGATTCTTGAAGAGTTCTTGTTGTTTGTTAATGGTGGCAAGCAATAACAGTAAAGAATAGTAAAGAAAACAGCAAGAAATATTAATAAGATTAGAGAAAGAAAGAAAGAAAAGAGGGAGAAGAAGTAGAAGTCGTGGAAGAGGAAGGAGAGAGAAAGGGAAGGGAGAGTACCTGTCCAATCATGGACTCCAAAAAACCCAAACTTTATTTCTCAAAACAACAACTGAGTTACAACATAAAGACATTATTTATATACCAGACCCAAACAATTCCTAAACCGAATAGGACTCCCACTTTTCACTATTGCACCTTAGACCATAAACTTATCCCTTATTATAGACATTCTTATTTATAACTCCTAATTACCCTTTCCAATGCCTTTAGGATCTGGTTACAAAATTAACCCCAATAAAATTAGAAGAAAAAAACAAGCATAGAACTAACCCTAAAATAAAATAAGACCCAAATAAAATAACCCTAAATAAATAAAACCGTTCAGGAAACAACCCTAAGCTCTACAATCAATCCACTAAATATCTCCTTTGATTCCTCAGGGCCCTTTCCTTTAGAATTTGGGCTTAGGCTTCGAAAGAGGATAGGCCCTTTCCAGCCAAGTTAGGGTAGCTGCATCAACTTCCTTTTACTTTGACAGGAAAGATGAGGAGCAGATCTCAAACACCTATTCCCGAGCCCACTGATGCTCCAGTAGCGAGACAGCCTAGGACTAATTTAGCTGGCGGCATGGTGCAGCAAGGTTGGAGACCTAATGAGCCACAAGCATAGACATGTGTTGATGCCGCTAGAGGCCTAATGTGGTTGAATTTTTGCATACACTAGCATTAATTATATGCTACATGCTGGCACATATATATATATATATATATATATATATATTTTAAAAGGATATTTATTGACTCATTTCCAATATGTTATAAGCCAAAGGGATGGCTATGTTAGGCAATTTGATTACATGATGCTATGTATAAAAGAAATAACTGTGAAATGAAGCTATATATATATATATATATATATATATATATGGGCAGCCCAGTGCACAAGGCTCCTGCTAACGCGGGGTCTGGGGAGGGCAAGATGTATGCAGAAATGGGGGTAAAGCTGCGTA
>JAOXJP010114121.1:0-14034 GCA_025762735.1 Platanus orientalis
TGTACTTGTGAATAATTGTTCTTCCTTTGGTTGGTAGTATGTTGTCATAGGTTCTTCCTAATGTTGGAATTAAGTAGAGAGTAATAGAGATGATGACATGTTTAGGAGAGAGAGGGAGAGAAAAAAAGAGAGTTTCTTAGGGATTTTTCTTGTGTCTAGAAGAAAGAGGGATGGTCTCTTATTTATAGGATTTTAGTGGGCTTTCACCTAAAGAATGGGGAGTGAATGGAGAAATATGTTAGACCACAAGGAGAATAATTTGAGAATTGGAATGAGGTGGCTACGTAGTTTTAAGAAGAGAGATTTAGTAGGCCAAAATTGACATGACCTTGACCTAAGTGTTAATGATGTCAAATAAAAATAAAAGAATGAGTGATTAGAAATGCAAATGGGGAATGAGAGTGTGCCTAAGTGTGCTTGACACATGTGGATTTTCATCTAAAGATATGAAAGTGAATGAGGGAGTGTATTGGACCAAAAGAAGAGTGATTGAAGGATTGGAGTGAGTGACTGGGTAGTTTTATGAAGGGAGAGTTGAACAACCAAAATTGACATTATCTTTGTCTAAGTGGCAATGACATATCAATTAAAAATGAAAGGATGTGTGATTAAGAATTCAAAAGTGAAATGAGAGTGTATCTAAGTGTGCTTGATACATGTAGGCCATGTGGCATGAACCAAAAAAAGTAATATGATGTTGGTTTAGGTGTGTTGGACCCATGTCAAGTATGTGACTTGCCAACCTAAGATGTTTGTGTAGATGTTTGAACTTAAGCTAAAATAGGAGGTGTTTGTGTATAGGTTTTATGCTAGGCTTAAGGGGTGTTTGGACACATGTTTTAGGTTAGGCTAAAGGAGTACTTGGTCATAAGGTTTTGGTTAGGCGGATTATGCTCACACAAAAAATGAAGGAGGATTAAGAAAGTGGCAACACATGTCAAGGAAAGTAGGATTTTGAATTGATGTGTCACAATGCATGTAATATGATGTCCCCATGCATAATCTTGTTGTTTAAACATGAAAATTTTGAGAAATTGTCTCTCATGACTAAATTGATGGCACTGATCATCATAGTGGGGTCTAATTTTTTATCTAAGGCTCAAAAGTATTAGATCGGATAGTCGCAAATTGATAAGGTGCGAGGGAAGGCTTAGAAAGGAACTCTGAACATCGTTCCCAATACCCCAAGGTTTTAAGGCATACTGAATCCATCTGCATTGCTTGATTGACCATCCGGTGTGAATCTTGCTTAAATTTTGAAAAATTCTAAATCAAAGGCTAAGATTCACTAAAACTTGATTTTTCAAATTTGAACAATCTATCATAAGGTTTTGGGACATTTTGAGCACATCTGTGATGTCAGATTGATCATCTTATTTGTCTTTTGATCACATTTTGAAATATTCCATATTAAGGGTTGAGATTCATTGAAACATACTACAATGGAATTTGATGATCAAATATTCATTTTCAAGGCTTTGGATTGCTCTAGACACATTCATGACACACGATTAGTTATCTGATGCTTGTACAATGAGATTTAATAATCCACCTTTGATGAGAGACAAAATCGTAATTTCTAATATAAATGTGACCAAACTTGAAACAACCCTTCAGAAAACTATGAGATTAGAAGTAATGATAGGAAGATGAGGAAAATGAGTCCAATAGAGATCATAGGGAAAAATTGGGGGTTTAGAGTGCTAAATTAGGAAAGAACGAGAATGACTTAAAAATGGGGGGGTCATCTAACCACCTTGGTTTCTTAGGATGTCTATAGTCCATTGTAGTGAGTTAGTGCTGCCTATTGAAAGAACCTGTTGACCCTAGGCCAATGCTAAGTGTTGACAGACCACCTCTTGTGGTGCAACCATGTCTCATACAAAGTGATAACGTATATCAATATGTTTGGTCCATCAATAATACTTAAGATCCTTCATGTATACTAATGATGTCATGCTATCACTGTGAATTGTAATAGGATCATTGACACCTTACGTGATGCCAAATCTCTGAAAGAACCTTCAGAGCCAAACAACCTCCACTATAGGTAATGTATTGTGATGCCATTATGGATAAGGCGATGCATAACTGTTTCTTACTATTCTAAGAAACAACTCCTCCTATTAAGAGAAAAGTGTAGCCAGACGTAGATCTGCGCTTATCCAATTTTTTACATTAATCTACATCACTATATCCTTGTACTACTAGGTATGCTCCCTGAAAGCATATCATATAGTTTGTAATCCCATGCAAGTATCGAAGAATCCGTTTTACTACCCTCTGGTGCATTAACCCAGTGTTGCTTTGGTAACAAATGACCAATTCAATTACAAAGCTAATGTCCGGTTGATTACATATCATAGCATACATCAGATTATCAGTAGCACTTTCATAAGGAATGTTTTTCATCTATTCCAACTTTGCATTTGCCAACACCCAGAGTTTAAACCAATCCTTGTCCCTCACATGACCACAACCTTATAAAAAGAAACTGTACTTAGACTTTAGGAGAATAGGCACATACTATTGACAAAGTGGATGCAATCACATAAAGTTTTATGCAAAACCATACTTGAATTATACCCCCCTCTAAACTAACCAAAATACCTTTCATTTCTGGTGAGTCATAAGTTTTGGGGATTCACCCACAGTTTCACAAACACCCAAATCTTAAACAATCAATTACAACTCCTCTTTATTCAATTTTCGAAGCCTTCCACGAATGAAATATTCCTAGTTGAAAATTTTGAAAGTTAGGTTTTAATCCTAGAGGGGGGGTAACAAGATATATTAAAAATTCTTTTTAATTAACCCCCATTTAAATTTTAAATATAAAGATACTCAAATGTAACTTAGAAATTGATGCACTTAATATTATAAATTAATTCTTTAATGTTTACAAGTGCAATATTCAATTTTATCTTCTAATTATATGTGATTACTAATTAATTACACGAATGAAAGATTATACAATGATTACTACACATGGCTTGCTAGAATAGAGAGAGAAGAGACAATTACACATCACAAGCATTCATACACAATACAATATTTATAGTGGTTCGGCACACAGGCCTACATCTACTGTCAAAGCTCACCACTAAGCTACTAAATATTATTTCGATTGAAACAAGTTACAATCAAGTATAAAATTCAAAACCTAACTTCTTGCATTCCTAGTGATTTCTTTAATCACTTACAAGCTCTACACTCCGTGTCTTCAGCGAGTGTGGTCTATACTCCCTGTGTCTTCGACGGGAGTGGTCTACACTACTGGTCTCCAACAGTAGTGCTATGGTCTTAACAGAAGAAAGTCAATACTAATTACTTATTGAAAGTTGGTATATTGTTTGCTTGCTTTTATAGGTGGATGCTCCTTGTTGTGCTAGTTTGCCTTAGCTGTCCACTAAGCTCCCTAGAGTTTTCTCATTGCTTCTTGGAGCTTCACACTAGGGTTTACTTGGGAGTAAACCCTCTTCTTGCTTCCTACTTTGTATGCTATAAATAATTGTTATTAGGGAAGTACTTTAATGGATCTTTCTTCTTTGAATCTTCAATGGAAACCCATAAATGAGAGCCTTTTGGTGGTTGGGAGGATTGAATGCCTTTGTTTGATATTTCTTTCTCTCAAGATCTCTTTATGTGTGTTCAAGAGGCCATTTGAGTCCCTCTTATACTTAGAGGGGATGAGCCTAGTCATGCACCCTTGATTTGGCATCTTTCCTAATGGACAAAAAATCACAAACGTTAGATTTAAATTTTTTTAAAAATCTATGATATTGGATCAATGTGATTATATCGGATGGATCCAATTAGATTGATCTGATAGTACAGTTAGTTACAAAATTGAGCACTCAAGCAACCTTGGATCAATCTAATAGACCAATTGGATGGATCCGATGGACATCAAATGGATCCACTAAGTGGTGGATCAATCTAGTAAGTTTGGATTGATCCTACCCTTCTTGGATCGATCCGATTCCCCTATTTTTCTGTCATTTGCCTTAAAGTGATTCCCAATCACTATGGGTCTTATGCCTAAGGCATGGGTTGGTCCATTGACCCTTAAAATGATATTTAGGTCTTATAACCTATGTCTAACCTTATCTTTACCTTGATATACCTTTCTTAAGCATGTAGACACTTTAATCTTTAAGTCTTGGACCTTGGCAATCTTAAGGGGCGTCCATCCTTGTAGCTTCAAGTCCATGGGGTAAGTCTTTATTCTTTGAACACTAAGATTCTATAGATTACAAACATGACAAATATGTGTAATATGCTCATGCCATGCTTAATCTACCACTCCATGTATTTTCCAACCTATGAAGTTGACAATTTACATTAACAATCTTCCCTTTGGCAATTCCATGACAAAATACAAATGAAATACATGGATGGAGTACAATGGATATATACAATGCTATTACAAACTCCATGAGTTACACAATACATGAACATTAAAATTTTGTTGTGTCTTGAACTCTAAAACTCCCCATTGAAGTGTGGTTGAAGGCTTAGCTCTTCCTCTTCATTTGGTACATGATTCTCTACAACCTAAAATGCATTTGAAAAACAATACCCTTCTCATGCCTAAGATAGTCAAATGAAAATTAATTATATGCACACTCAAGCAAATAGATGCAATGTTATTATAATGATTACTTTAGAAGTTCTTTGGATTGCATTACCTCCAGAGATTTTTAAAGTTTTAGCTATTCAAATATATTGATCAATAAGTGTGGTAAATTTAAATTTCTCTCCCCCAAAGCTCATGGACTCTCCCTTTATGTCCATGCACTTTTTCTCCCCATTTTTGTCATGAAATTGGCAAAGATAATTGAAATGCAATAAGTAAAGAACCTAAAGAAGACGTCAAGAGACAATGTAAAACAAAAGTGACTTTTTCATTAACTTTGGAAGTGAAATACAAATCCTAAAAGACAACAACATAGAGTGCTTACAACCAAAAGAAAAAAGTAAAGTACATAAACCACTAGTCCTCATCCCCATCCTCATCACTCTAAGTTTGCAGGTCCAAAGGAATGTTGGGATGATGAGGGATCTGTAGAGCCACCACTCACTCTAGGAGCTTCACTCGAAGCTCTATACTGTTGAGCTTATCAAAGACCTCAAGATTCTTGATGATCCTAGCAGATATGTTATAGAGAGCATTCAGGGTCTTGTAAACATATATGGGAACCGAAGGCTCTGCAGGAGGTGCAGGAGTGGGATGTGACTGTGTAGGTGGAGGGAGTGGTATTCCAGCCTCAGAAGGTGGAGGAATAATAGTGGTAGGCACCTTAGGGTCTATAGGAGGTGGTGTTGTTGATGATGAGCTTGCTACTAATCGTTCATCCCTCTTATGCTTCTTAGAGATGCCCTTATAGAGCATCTTGTTGATTATCTCATGATTAATCTCAGCCCCTTGTTTGAGGATGGTGGCATCCTTGGGAAATGATACCTCACATAGCTCTAGAAGGCGTGTAATCATCACTCCATATGATAGTAAATGGAAGGCACTCGATCTTTGTGCCTCAAAGATGATGACATAGTAGAGGATAACCACTATGTCGACCTCCATCTTCTTGGCAAGGAGGGAGTACACCACATGCACCATGTTATCTGGCATATCGGTGTTATGGCTGGTTAAAAAAAAAAATTATGTGTGAAGATAAGGTTGAAGAGCTTCACTTACAATGCACATTCATTGGCCTAGAGCTTCCCGAACCAATGTCGCTCATGACTGCCAAAAATCTTCAAAATCACTGCCTTCTCATGTCCACTAGGGGGAAACTCCATTGCCTCTCCCTCAGGCCTATCAATCCCGAGCAATATGGAAATTGTTGTAGGATCAATGCCCATTCTAATGCCATAGACCTCTATCCTCAAGAACAGGGTGTCGAGGTTGGATGCGTGAATGTTGGAGTAAAAAATCCACACTGCTTCTTCCTGGACAACACCTTTGATGTCCATTAGTACCTGCTCTCCACTAGGGATGAGATCGTGCCTGAGGAGGATGCTATACAATGTCTTGGCATGGATGTATCTCTTAATGTCTATAGGGCGCTTAGAGAAGTAGTTGGTGTAGTTGGAGAGATATGAATCATTCAAAAATGTGCCATAGTTAACTGAGGGCATTCTCTTCTTCTTTTGAACTAGTAACTTGGAGGTTGTTGGACCTTTTCCTTTAGGAACATCACACTTTGGGGGTGCCATTGATCGCAATGGGGTGCGAGGAATTGAGAGCAAATAGGCAAAGAAAAGACAGAAAATAGAGGAGGGAAAGGTTTAAAAAATAGAAAAATGGGAATTTTGGACTTTTAAACCTGATGATAGCTCATTTTCCACAAAACCCACCATATCGGATGGATCTGATTTATATTGGATGGATTCAATGTATATCGGATCAATCTGATAGTGTATAATTTGCACATTTTGGCTCAAAATGACTAGGAGTGGTTAGGTTGAGCCCTCTTGCCCTTTTTCTTTAACTTTTTCTATATTTCACACATCCTAATGACACTTCTTAAGTAAACAAACCTTTTTGAATCAAGTGTCTTTGTGAAGCTATTAGTCAATTGATTTTCTGCTTCAACAAACTCAATAGTAAACACTCATTCTTCTACTAAGTCACAAATGAAGTGATGTATTATGTCAATATGTTTAGTTCTTGAGTGTTGTATAGGCTTTTTTGGAAATTTGGATCGCAATTTTGTTATCTACGAACAATTCTATCATGGTTTGTTCGAGTCTATAGTCCCTCATCATTTTCTTCTTCCATAGAAGTTGAGTGCATCCACTTCTTGTCCCAATGTATTCAGCATGAGTAATAGATAAAGAGATTAAGTTTTGTTTCTTGTTATACCAAGATAAAAGATAGTTTCCAATATAAAAACAACCTCTGCTAGTACTTTTTTGTCATCTACATTTCTAGCCCTATCAATATTTGAGTAGCAGGCTATGACATTGTTGGTATCAAATGGATATCAAAGTCCATAGTTGATAGTCCCACATATATATCTAATGATTCTCTTTGTAGCCTTGAGATGAGACTCTTTAGGAGCAGCTTAGTATCTAACATAGATACTTATATTGAACGATATGTTAGGTCTACTAGCAATGAGGTAGAGAAGACTACCTATCATGCTCCTATACATTTTAGTGTTTACATCTTTTCCTTTAGTTTCTTTGTTTACTTTTTCACTTATACTAATAGGGTCGTGTAGAGGTTTGGATTGATTCATTCCAAACTTGGACACAGTCTTTGACAAACTTTGATTGATTAACAAAATGTCTTCCTTGGTTTGCCTAATTTGAAGTCCTAAAAAGAACTTAAATTCCCCTTCTATACTCATTTCAAATTCATTTTTTATAGTACAAACGTATTCATATGCCATATCCTCTCGTGTGGATCCACATATAATGTCATCCACATAGATTTGTATGTCGTCCACATAGATTTATGCAATGAGTATGAAGTCATTCTTCTTCTTAATTAAGATTGTTTTAACAACACCCTTATTGAGAAATGATTTTTAAGAAAGAATTTTGTGAGAGTCTCATACCAAGATCTTGGTGCTTGTTTAAGACCATATAGTGCTTTTTTGAGATTATACACATGATTAGGCCTATGAGGGTCTATAAATCCCTCTGGTTGCTCCACATGGACTTCTTCTTAGGGCACACCATTCAAGAATGTACTTTTAACATCCATTTGAAATAATTTAAATTTCAAATGGATAGAAGGATCCTAATTGACTTCAACATTACCATGGGAGCAAAGGTTTCCTCAAAGTCAATTCCTTCAATTTGAGTATTTCCTATCGCAACTAATCGTGCTTTGTTCCTTATAATAGTTTCATGCTTATCCATCTTGTTCTGGAAGATCCATTTAGTACTAATTACATTCTTATCATCAAGCTTGTCTACTAGGTACCATACATCATTTCCTTCAAATTGATTGAACTCTTCTTGCATAGCCATGATCCAATCTAGATCATTAAGAGCTTTTTTTCTTTTTTACTTTCTTTGGCTCAATCTTGGATGTAAAACAAATATGGCTAATGATATTCTCTCTTTGCCTTATTGTTTTAGCACCCTCATCTAGATCTCCAATAATATCCTTTGATGAGTGTCCCTTGATTAGTCTTTTTTCCTTGGGATGACTCTCATCCTCATCATTAGTTTTCTCTGACTCATTTTTGGAGTTAAGTGGAGTAGTATTTTTTATTATCCTTAGGTCACCTTGAGAATCTTCTTCTTCTTCCTTGTTAGATTGAGTCTTAGGTTAATCATCTATAACAACATTAGTGGACTCTTCTGTGCTAGAAGTTCTTTTGTTGAATACACTATAGGCGTTGCTTTTAGTGGAATAACCAAGGATTGTTCTTTCATCACTTTCAGAATCGAACTTGCACCTATCTTTTCTCTATCTCTTCAAACATAACAAGTGTTTCTAAAAATTCTAAAGTACTTTAAATTTTTTCCTTTTCAATTCCATATTTCATATGATGTTTTAAAGTACTCGGCCTTAAATACACCTTATTTCTTATCTAACAAGCGGTATTTACAACTTCAACCCAAAACCTTTTAGGTAGGCCCTTACTTGAAAGTATGACATTTGCCATGTATTGTAAAGTCATATTCTTCCTTTTGGCGAGCCCATTTTTATTGGGATGTTTTGGGTGCAGAGAATTCATGTTTGATCCACATTGATTACAAAAATTTGAAAATCTACTATTTTTAAACTCTCTTTCGTGATCACTTCAAATATTTTTATTTTTTTTGTATGGTGAGTTTCCTTTCCATTTGTAACCTAATGCAAAGATTCTTGAACTCATCAAGTACTTCGGATTTCTCTATTAGAAATGATACTTATGTGTATCTAGAGAAATCATCCACCATAACCATAAAATACCTCTTACCACCAAGGGTTTCAGTTGTTGTTGGTCCGGTTAAATACATGTGGATTAGCTCTAGTGGTCTTATGGTTCTTATATCTGTCAACTTTTTTTTTTGTGTTGCTCTAGTTTGTTTTCCAAGTTAACAACCACCACATATTTGGTTTTCTTGTTTACCAAACTTGGTACTCTAAGAACTAAGTCTTTCCTACCTAGCTTAGGAAACTCCCTAAAGTTCACATGACCAAGCCTTTGATGCCATAGGCTTATCTCATCTTGTTGTGTGATGAGGCATGAGTTTGGTCTACTACTTCCAAAGATATAACAATTGTCATTTGTATGAATACCCTTGTCAACAATTCCTTCCTTGTCTTTTATGTGGAAACTATCATTTGAGAAACCTATATCATACCCCAAATCACATATTTAACTAATGCTTAGGAGGTAATGTTTAAGGCCATCTATAAAGAGTACATCTTTTATTGTTGGAACTCTGGGTATTTCAGCTATACCTTTACTCATTATTTGAGTGATGTTCCCATCACCAAATACTACACTTCCTTTCCTTCTAGGAACATGGTACGAGAATAGGGATCTATCTCCCGTCATATGCCTTGAACATCTATTATCAAAAAACTATAGTGAGGCAATGGCCGCTTTGAGAGCGGTGTGGACTAGAAGACATTTGAGCTCCCCTTCCTTGACCCAAACTTGTTTAGGTTTTACTTGTATAAGTTGAGCCATTTTCTTTTTACGTTAAAGATTATCAATTTCAATCTTTTGAGAGTTAGCTTTCTTTCTTGAATTTTTCTCATGTGACTTTCTTTTATTCTTTTGATATGTTGAGTTTTTTTTTGGTCATTTATCCTTTTTCTACAATCTAGTTTCATGTGACCCACTATACCACAATAGTAACATGTGATTGGCGATCTCCTAGATGTAGAGGCATGAAAGTTGTTTTTCCAAGAATTCTTTTGTTTTTTCATTGTTCATAGAGTTATTTCTCTTGAAAGAAGAATAAGGCTTTCTACCATAAGACATTTTAGATTTGAAAGTTTAAGCTTGAGATGTGTTTATGGCCTTCCCTTTATAGGAAGTGTTTTGCCTATTGTCCAAAGCTTTTCGCTTTTGACAAGGTGCTTGGCCTTTATAGATGAGAGGATCCTTTCCCTTATGGGATTGCCTTCTACCATAGGTCATAGGCTTTTGTTTTAGAGTTTTATTAGGAATTTGAGTCTTTCTTTTTCCTCTTATAAAAACACTCTTGTGACCCTTGTTGTAGCTAGAAGTGTTTGCAGTGTTATAGTCAAGTCCACTTCTATCACTATTATCCTTACTCATTGTAAGCATCTTTTTAAATTTGTGATTTCCTTGGGTAAGCATAGAAATTGACTTTCTTTTGTCCTCATCAAGTTCTTTAATTTTCTTGAGATATTCTAGTGATTTCCTAGTTAATAGAGCACAAGTTACGTTTAACCCTTTGTTTCTCTCTTTTAGGGTATTCACTTAACTTTCAAGATCAAGGATATCAGAACTTGCCTCTTCCTTTTATATTTTAAAAGATTTGATCTTATTTTCTAGCTTATGGATTCTAGAGTCTTCGTCATTTATATTTTCTTTACCTTCAAGTTCTAGAACCTTTTTGACTACATTTTTGTTTTCTTGAATTAGATTCATCTTTTCTACTTTTTTATTTTCTTTTCCAACATTGAGAATCAATCCTAGATCTTTTATCATCAAGTCCAAAGAATTAACTTTGTGTTTTAGGGTTGGATTCTCTTTTTCTAAAGATGAACCCTTTGACCTAGACTCCAATCGATTGTTTGTTTCTCAAAGCTTGAGGTTTTCTTCTAGAAGTTTGGAGTTAGTTTCAAGTAGCTCCTTATCCCTAATGGAATCTTCACTCTTCTTATATGGGTTGATTAATAATTCCATGTTTTCTTTTCTAAGTTGAGTGATAAAGTTTTTTTTTAAGAAGTGTTTTCTTCAAAGAGCTTGTCAAACATCTTCGCTTAGTATTAGTATCATGAGTGAGAGCTACAAATGCAACAACACTTTTTGATGATTCCTCTTCATTGCTAGATGACTCTTCTTCTGAGTCACCAGTATTGTCATCCCAAGTGGCAGCCATTACCTTCTTGACTTTTTTTTTTTACTTCTTGATTTAGCTTTAGCTTTAATTTTTTTGTTAACATAGTCGAAGGCAAAATGACCTCATCCTTTGCATTCATAGCAAATGACTTCATCCTTAGAGGTTTCCTTTCTCCTTGATGAATCCTTGGGTTTTCTAGATGAAAATTTCCTTTTAAAGTTTTTTGCATTTTTCTTATAGAATTTCCTAAAGCCCTTTATGATGTAAGCTACCTCATCTTTGAAATTAAATTTTAGGTTAGATAATTCTTCCACCTTAAGAGAAATTCCCTTCTTTTTGACACTAGGTATAAATGTCATCTCGAAGGTTTGAAGTGACCCTACAAGTTCTTCCACTATTAAGGTGTTTATGTCTTTGCTTTCCTCAATAATAGTTACTTTGGGTTTAAACCTTTTCAAAAACAATCTAAGTATCTTTTTAACAATTGCTTCCGATTTAAGTGGATCTCCAAGTCTTACCTTGGAGTTCACAAGATCTTGAAGCTTAGTACAGAAGTCAATGAATTGCTCATCTTCTTCCATCTTAAATTCCTCAAACTTAGTGGTCAGCATTTGAAATTTAGAATTCTTAACTGCACTAGTTCCTTTACAGGTTACTTTTAGTAAATCCTATGCTTCTTTAGCCATGGTGAGTGAGAAAAATACCTTTAAACTTAATTTTAACTAACAACACAAAATATAGAATTTAATGCCTTATAACTAGCAATGTGTGCCTTCTTTTGGGTGTCTCCTCACTCTTCTTCTAATCAAAGTGGTATTTTCCAACCTTGTTGAATTGACAACCACATAGAGAAGTCCATGGATTGAAGAAATGTACTCAAGTGTATTTTTCAATAGGGATAATTTCTCATATTAAATAATGAAGGTTTTGTGGTTGAGTACAATTCTTTCGGATTGGCCATTTAGTATCTTTCGCTAGGAATTGGATCTTTCCACTCTAATTGTTAGATCGTATGAGAGCAACCTATGCTCTAATACCAATTGAAAATTTGGTTTTAATCCTAGAGGGGGGGTTTAAATAGGATATATTAAAAATTCTTTTAATTAACCCTCACCTAAATTTCTAATATAGAGATACTCAAATGTAACGTAGAAATTGATGCTCTTAATATTATAAACTAATTCTTTAAGGTTTACAGGTGCAATGATATGAAAATATTCATTTTTATCGTTTAATTAGATGTGATTACTAATTAATTCTATGAATGAAAGATTATACAATGATTGCTATACATATCATGCTAGAATAGAGAGAGAAGAAACAATTGCACACCACAAACATTCACATACAACACAATATTTGTAGTGATTTGGCACACGGGCCTACATCCACTGTCAAAGCTCACCACCGAGCTACTAAATTTTATTTCTATTGAAACAAGTTTCAATCAAGGATAAAATTCAAAACCTGACTAGCATTCCTAATGATTGCCTTAATCACTTGTAAGTTTTACACATGGTGTCTCCAACAAGTGTGGTCTATACTCCCGGTGTCTCCAGTGGGAGTGTTCTACACTACTGGTGTTTCTAACCGTGGTACTATGGTCTTAATAAAAGGAAGTCAATACTAATCACCTCTTGAAGGTTGGTGTATTACTTCCTTGCTTTTGTAGGTGGATGCTCCTTATAGAGCTAGTTTGCTTTAGCTTTCCACTGAGCTCCCAAGAGTTGCCTTTGTGCTTCTTGGATCTTCAAACTAAGGTTTACTTGGGAGTAAACCCTCTTCTTACTTCCTACTTTGTATGCTATAAATAATGATTACTAGGAAAGCACTTCAATGGCTCTTCCTTCTTTGAATCTTCAATGGAAACCCATAAATGAGAGCCTTTTGGTAGTTTGGAGGATTGAATGTCTTTGCTTGATCTTTCTTTCTCTCAAGATCTCTCTGTGTACGTGTTCAAGAGGGCATTTGAGGCCCTCTTATATTCATAGGGGATGAGCTTAGCCGTGCACCCTTGATTTGACATCTTTTCTAACAGACAAAAACTCACAGACGTTAGATTTAATTTTTTTTTGAAAATCTATGAAATCGAATTAATCCAATAAATCGGATTGATCTAATGGTGTAGTCAGTTACAAAACTGAGCACCCGAATAACCTTGGATCAATATGATAGACCAATCGTATAAATTTGATAGCCATTAGATGGATTCACTAAGTGGCTAATTGATCTAGTATGTTTGGATTTATTTGATCCCCCTCGGATTGATTCCCCTATTTTTCTGCCATTTTTCCCTAAAGTGATTCCCAATCACTATGGGTTTTATGCCTAAGGCATGGGTTGGTCCATTGAACTTGAAAGGGATCTTTAGATCTTATAACCTATGTCTAACCTTATGACATACCTTTTTTTGAATAAGTAGAGGCTTGAATCTTTAAGTTTTGGACCTTGGCAATCTTAAGGGGCATCCATCCTTGTGGATTCAAGTCCATGGAGTAAGTCTTCATTCTTTGAACACTAGGCCTCTATAGATTACAAACATGACAAATATGTGAAATATGCTCATTCCATGCCTAATATACTACTCCATGTATTTTCCAATATATGGAATTAACAATTTACATTAATAAAATTACACTTTTACCCCTCTAAACATTGTTCCCTTTACAAATAGTACTAACTTTTGATGAATCTCCAAAGTTGCAATGACACCCAATAAGAAAATTGTCAGTTCCCATACCTAGAAATTTCTCTAAACCTCAAGAATGCCTCTCTAGCAGAATTCCATTGGTAAACTCGATCTGCCTTGATTTCCCATTTTACCTGAATTTTTTCATCACACCCCTGAGCAAATTCTAAATTTCAAGGACTCACTAGGGATTGTATTTGTATCCGATTCCCATATAGTTGATTGTTGCATCTCGGATTTTCTTTGACTTCAAAAATCTCTTCTCTCATAGAATTCTGATAATTGCTTAAAATTGCATAATTATCATAATCAAAATGAGCATTATCACATTTATTTTATGTATATTTATA